>JAZBGY010000447.1:20555-60890 GCA_037414755.1 Lydus trimaculatus | reverse complement strand
TATCATTATGGGCGGTGACCACGATTTTTCCTATGTACTCACATTGATGTCGCAAACTGTATAATTACAATTATCATTTAGAAGAGTTGAGCGATTGTTTTTGTTGTTCACCTGTAAAGGTTGTATGTCATTAATTAAAATCTACATTGAATTAGCTAACTTGTTTACAAATTGTTAGCACTTAATTGATTAGAAACGCTGTTAAATCGAATGAAATAGTTATTTGGTTTAGTGGTGATAGTGGGCCGAAATCTGGATATATGCTTAGGTGTGTGGGATAACTTGTAATTTCTGAAAGAAACTTGATGGATTTTTTATTGTTTAACTGTAGCATATGTCGCGAAATGTTATTGTTGGTGTTGTTTTGTGAATTAAATGGAACCAAAAAGCCACAACATTAATGGTAAGATTTTTTTCTGAAAATACAAAAAAAGCTTTGATGGCTGTTGAATTTTAGCACATGGCATATAAGGCATATGTTTCTTCTATATAAATGTTTAAACTAAATAGTTTTTTGATCCAGGAGAAAAAGAACAGACAACAAACAAAGAAACAACGGTTGATGTTGTGTTTAGATTATCTACCACCAGGTAGTAAAAATTATGGCCTACATCCTGATTAGAATCAATTTTTGGTTTATAAAAGCACCATTTTTCAACACACCTTTTCCTGTCCTTGACACAACTACAGTTGACTTCCATATTATGATAGTTTTCTTCTTTTGACTTTTAAATTAAATTAAATTGTTTAGATTATTGCTACAGATAGGTATGCAGATATGTTGTTGTGCAATTGTGTAGGTGGACATTTTGCATTGACGAGAAGTCTTATTATTGCAACACCTGTTTTGTACCACCCACGAAATGTAAATAAAACTGTTCAATTGGCCATTATTACATGCACCAATTCCTCGATACACAACAACAACAACAATAATTTGAAAAAAATCAATTCTCTTCAATTTTATGTGAAATATTTCTATCAAACTATTTACCAAACATCGTTAGCTAGATTTTAAATATTTTCAGGTTTAATTTTTAAAGGTTAAAAGTACTTAACCTTTGAATTTTAATTATTTTAATTAGTTCTGTGTAACTGCTGAATTATCTTTATTTTTTCCTCTAAAGTTATGTTACAAATGGCTGAGCTTGGAGGAAGTATGATTAAATAGTTAATTTATTTTGGAAAGGATAATTAAAATCAAACTTCCTTAAAGTAGTTTTGACTATTGTTCTAAAAATATTCCACAAAGGATTTAATTTGAATTTCGAATATATACAGCAGATCTCACTGGAATAGGGAGCGCATTCATTACTTCATTGTTCCTTTGAGTAAAACGCATCAGCAATAGTGCAGATGCTTACAACATACCCGCAGATTTCTTCAAATAGACATTAGAACTGTGTTATCACATCTTAAATAGAGTTAGATTCTTTAATGAAATTCTGCAGTGCCTCCAGGGGTTGTTAAAAAACTTAAGCCTTCTTATATGCACATCTTTAAAAGGACGCCATTTTGTTCGACTCAATTATCTTTTTCGAATTCGAGCATGAATCGAACGTAAATCGAGCATAATTCGAGCACATTTATTACAATATTTGTTTCATGCCTAACAAAAGATTTGTTTCTAAAGCTCGAATACAAATCAAGTTCAAGTCGAGAGAGGCTCGAGCGATTATGATGCGTTTCTTGTATACTTTTTGAGTTATTCGAACAATAACAACTGAAATTAATCAGTTTTCCCTCCAAAGTCGTTAATATTCGCTCCTAATTGACAATTTTGCCTTTGATGTTTGAATACAGGTCAAATATTGATTGAACGCAACTCGAGCATTTGTATTGCAAGCATCAATTCCTGAAATCTTCCATTTTTTGTCGAATTTTTTCTCAATTTTGAAGCCAGTGTTTGATATTTATGAATTACTGCAAAACTGTTTTTAAAATCAATCGTCGATAATACAAAAATAGAAATAAATATTAATGTTTTTGATTTAAAACAGCTCAATTATTTGAATTTAGTAAATTGTTTAGATTTGTGTAGGTACAGTTAGAGAAATATGAAAATTTGTGTTAAAAACTTGGCAAACCAACTGCAAATTAAACAGTTTAGATTTAGAATTCAACAGTAAGTTGAATATAAATTTAATGCAACTGTAGCAATGGTTTTACAATCTTCAATTTCATGGGGGGAAAAAAGCAAAAGATTGTTGCCAATTTTTAATTAAAACTGCTAGCACACAAGAGTAAATCGAACACTTTTTTGGGAGAACTGCTCATTAGGAATCGAAAGCATATTCGTTTACAGTGCTCGAGGGCGAATCGAGCACAGTTCGGACTTAAATCGAGCATTTTTGCTAAATAAAAATGCTCTTAACATACTGTTATCTAGATTTGTACAATTATGTGGAAATTTGTAAAAAAATTTGGCTAACCACCAATCACTTAGGCTTTATTTGAAATTCCCAATAAAACATTTTTCCAAATTTTTTTAGAAACACAAAATTTGATAAAAAAAACTCAATTTTTAATCTGAAATAGATGAATAATTGTGTGTTGGTGGTTTTGTTTTGATTATCCGATGATGCATTTCCGTTTTTGGTCATTTATACAACAACAACAACAAATTCTCGTCTCTAATAATTGTTGTCACCATAATGATGATCTAACAACTGTTCTGTTGTTAAACTATAATGTTGTTGAACTAAAATATCGTCATCATCCTCTAGGGGCTTGTCGGTGATTTTCTCCACACACGTATGTTACATACATCCGAATAGGATTTTATTAGAGAAAACCGTGTGTTATTCACCTACTACTCTCTTACTCTACTCCTCTCGACTTCTCCATAGTGCGGCCACTGTGATTCAAGCCCCACAACACAACACAAAACATTATAAAACAGTCCACGTTATTCCGGCTGGCGGTGCGGCCATGTTTCTTACGTATTGTTGTTGTTGTTGTTGTTATCGTTATAACCGGAGGTAGTACATCCGATGATCTTGAAGAATAAACCTTTAATCCGATCATATGTTGATAGTAAATTGTGTAATTAGGTAAATTATAAAAGACGATAATGGATGATATTACTAATGGAGTTGTATTAATAAAATGTGAGTTATTTGTTTTAATTTAGACGAGTGTTAAGATGGAATTACCACATGTTGTGGATTAATTCCAAATTTTTGCTATTATATTCTTTACCCTCTGCTAAGATGTTATATACGAATCGATTCTATTTTTAACATCTTTGTACTTGAGTGTGTGCACTCTGTATGGTTCTAATTTAGTTGCTATTATTATTTCTCCGGATATTACGAACAAATTATTAAACAACAAGTAGACCACCCTCTCGTTTCATTTTAATTTCGTTTTAAACCTTTTAAATTAATGGATAAGAAATATTCAAAATAGCAGTGCTGTAATATAAGAGAACTGGCTTCGATCTTGTGTATAAGATTATGGAGATGAAGAAAGAATTCCATTCGCTTTCGCTGGTGGTGGCCTCGGAACCACTTGTTGATCAAGATTTGTCTTTTATTCTCTTTCTCTGGTCTTATTTCTTTTTACGATATTCTATCAAACAACACAAGATGACTCATTACAATATTCTACAGTTCATCAACATTTCACTTTTTTTCTGGTGAAGGAATTCCAAGTTTTACTTGCTCTTTTGCTTTCGTTGTTTTGTTGTTGTTTGTTTTTTTTTTACATAGAAATTCATTTAAAAAACTTGAATAAGCTCTCCACTAACTGGTTTTCAATTACATTCTTGTTACTTTTGTTATTGTTGCACGATAATAAAGAATTAATTTGTGAACGAAATTGCAAATTTTAAATATTATCGACTCTATTTTCGAATTGGTCCAAATTTTAAAGTTCCAAGAAGCCGTATATTCTCACTGAAATACTCTACCTGCGTCGAAGGTTAAACTTGTACAAAACTTCTATACCCTTCGAAAATAAATCTTTTAATTAGTCCAAACAGAGTCTGAAAGAAGGTATGGCTCTCTTTCTACTCTTGTAGAAAAGAAGTAGAAAATTCATCTATTTTCAACAACAGCTGAAAACTACACCTGCGATAATAAAGGCTGTTCTATTTTCGTATTTGAAACGGTCAAGGTTTCTATTCTATTTTTTTCTTAATTTCTATGTAAACTTGAACGAAATTCAACACAATCGGCTTTTTTTCGAAAAGAGCATTTCATGCCGGACCTTGAACTTAATTGAGAATACAAGAAAGACGTTTTGTTTTTCACCCTTTATAGAACAAATGACAATAATGAATTTTGGAGGAAGGTACAAGTGGTCGTTTAAAGCCTGATTTATACGTGGATGGAGTAGTAAGCTATACTGTCAACAATGTTCTTGAAGAATTAACCTTTGGGGTGGATGAATGGCCAAATACCCTTTAGATGTAAAAGCATCAATTAGAGTTACAGAGACTTTCAGAAAGTAGCGACTTATAACTTTTAGTAAAGCATAGTTGTCCGTTATATGGAGACAATTCATTAAATAATCCTTAAGTATTCAGAATGGTTGTAGATATTGACCTTTACAGTCAGTTGTTAACGTGGGATTGTACATCCCTAAAAGAATAATCCACTTTATTGATTATCAGCTTACCAGACGAATAGAGATCCAAGTTCATGCTGTAAGGTTATTCATTAAATATTGACAGTAAGATCATTCAAGAGTTATAGCAGGTATGTTCCCACCGTCAGAAGAACTTGGAACTGCCAGACTTGCACATTCATGTTGAACAAAATACGTGATTTATGCGATCAGCGTAGAGTTAGATTTGCTAGATGTGTTACCAGAGGTCATGAATCTCCATAATCCAGTAGCTGCCAAACTGTCTGTTACTTATTTACTCTATTTAATATTTCAAATCAGTTTGAAATCGTACGGTTTTGTTATATGCTATCTTTTTTATAAATATATTAGAGAGAAAGTAACTCTGAGGATGTACAAGTCAATTTTTTTTTTGTAAAAAAAACAGATTAGTTGTTATACAGATATTTTGATCCAGTTTTACAACCCTTATAGATAAATTTCTGACAGGCGCAAAAAGTACAAAAAACAATCAGAAATTGCAAGTAGGAACGAACCTTATATGGTCACGATAAATTTTCTGCTACCTACCTGAAAGTGGAAATGCGATCTTTGTTTTTTTTCTACCCTTTTTTTCGTATACGAATAGTAAATTGGAAAATAGAATCTACCTATTTTTGGAGATCCATATATTTGCCATAATCAAGAAATTACTACTTTTTAAGGGTTGTGATTTTAGGGTCGAATTGTGGCTGTACCTTTTTTCTAAACATCCATTTATTGTTTGTTTTGAATGGCTTTAAACAACACCCCCAGTTGCGAATAATCACTGTATTATTATCGACGCTACTGTTGCACTATTGTGATCGATTTTATAATATTTTTGATTTATAATGACGGAATTGATAGTTTTGAGTAGTGGTCGACTGGAAGACAATGATTGTCATTGAATTGCAAATATCCTAATAAATCATTGAAACACTTGGATTAATTAATTTATCGTCGAAACGGTAAAAAAATCATGAAGCATCTCTAAGTAGGTAGTTTTGCCGAAAAAGAAACAAACCGAATTTATTTGTCGGCCTTTCCTAACTACAAATCAATTAACAATTTAATTATTTTAACTACACTCTATTTACTTATTTTTAAAATTTTCTAGTTTATTTATTTTGATGAAATCATTTAATTCAAACCAGTTATATTTCGATCGACAGACTATAAATAAATATTATCGTAATTCTTGTAAATTACAGTAAAAGGTGTGTGAATCATACTTTTATTTACCTACATTTATTTAATGAAATAGAAAAAAAAGAGAGAATTATCTAACTACGTGGGGCCCAAGGGGAGTAACCGTAGAAGCGTAAACGGATGCTGTTGACACCAACAATTGGTACTCGAAAATAATAAAAACAAAATATTTGTCATCAACAGATGTTTGTTTTATTTTATAATTAACGAAAAAAAAAAGTAGATAGTGTAACTTGATCAATTTTGTTTAAATTTTAAGTAATTTAATACAAAATGGGAACATCTGTTATACGATTAACAAATAAATCATTAAATTTGATATCACAATGAGGGTAGTAAGTTATGATGACATCCATGAGACAATATGTAGAAAATCAACAATAATTACAAAAAACACATATCGATAATTTAATTTGGAAAAGTTTAAAACATAAAGAGATTTATTTGGGATTATTTTTCATCTATCTCTTTCCATCCCACGTGTTTAATTAATTTAATTAAATCTTGTACGGTCTTTTAAAATTATAACTTATCTACGTATGTGATGTAAACGTCAATTTTGTTTAGAGGGATTAGAACAACGGATGTGGGTAATTACTGGAACTAGCCTTGAATTCCCCCTTAATTTTCTTCTAATTCCATGAGGTCGTATCAGTAGTTATCACTGGAATTAGTGAGTGAAACTACAAGAAACAAGATCAATCTAAATTCGATTTTCTTCATCAACAACAAGAAGACAGTGACAATACTAAGTAGAGGTCAAGGCTGTTGTCTGTCTTATCTTCTCTTTTCTTCAAAAACATTGTTTTACACCTGACCTTTTCCTTCCTATCGACACAAGATTCATACAAATTTCAACTGTTAACAGTATTTGAACATCTGGACAATTTTAAATTTAGAACAAGAACGACATTAGCACATTTAGAAATGGAATTCCCTGTTAGTTTGAAAATGTAAATGTTGGCAAGTTTATCGTTTTGTAAATTGGGATTGTTTAGATTTTTCTTTGCAACGGATTGCATTTTTTTTTTTTGGTTTTGTTTTGTTGATAGTTTTATAATTAACTCGAAAATTCTTCGTTCATTTTTTTTCGCTCCTATAAATAACGTTTGTAATAAAATTGATCCTTGAAGTGTTGTGTGTATGTTAGGAAAAAACCATGCTTGAAGATCAAAAAGTTGGAAGATGTTTCTAATAATTTCAAAAGCAAATAAACTAGTGAATATTACAGCAGTTTTTTTTTTTTTAATTAATCGTTCTATAAATAATTTTGAAAGTTTCCAGCTTTTGCGTCTGAAATATCATGTTTTAAAATGAAATTTTAACAAATTGAAAAATATTGTTTGTTACATTCATTCACATAAATCACACTATAATCGGTTTAATAATTATATCAACAAGAACATAATTATACAAATGTCGTAGAGAATTTAATTTTGTGTAATTTAGTTGTAATTTTATTAAAATTGAACCAATATTTCCCAAGATACCGGATTTAATTAATTTATCATAGCTGACCGAACAAAATATTTAACTTTGTATTGTATTTTATTCTAATGTAAATATTAACAATTCTAATAATCATATTTTCAATAATTCATAATAATTAAACAATAATATGAGGTGAAGTTCGCTAAAATCCTGTAGTTGAAAAATGGCGGATGCGCCAAGTGTTGAATTTTCCTAAATCACCCTATATTTTTTTTGAAAATTATCCAACAACAAAACTAATTATACAGTTTGATTCGGAATTAAATTTGAAACAAATTAGTGGTAATTTGATGGAAATCAATCCAATATTTCCTGAGATATCCAATGTTGTTTACCATCGAAATATTTAACTTTGATATTATTCAAATAAACAACAAATATTAACCCAATTCTATCGGAATTTGTATTATTTTAAAGTTTATTTGTTTGATTTTTAATAATTTACAATGAATTAGAAATTAAATTAAATTATTTCAAAACAAAACTCTGAATCGATGGGTAACAATATAGATTCGAATTTAACCAAATCAAAAAACCTACGTTTATAAAGAGTACATATTGATAAACAATTCACGAACAGTTTGAAGAGTGTTTATCAGAAAATAGCAACAAAAAGATCGAACGAAAAAGAAGAATAAGACAATCAGAGCAAACGAGATGCTGTTGTGACGTTTAGTTGACTCCTCCGAACCATATGGAGATTATTTTTTGATAAGCAATTTAAAAATATCCAATTAAATACTTGATTTGAAAATAAACAAATGTTTGTTTAAATAAAAATTCATGGTCATCTTCAAATTTTCGATTAAATTGTATTACATCATAAATATGATCTTGAAATCAATCGATTTTATTCCCACTGTACAATCATCTGATTTGAAGAAGATCTGGATGGTATAGATACAGGCGTTTCTCATATCTCGTCTATATTTAACTGGAGGTGGTAAGATTCTCGTGGTGGTGCGGCGTCGTCGTCGTCGACGACGACTACGACGGCGACGTTGTTGTTGTTATTGTCGTGGAGGCGGCAAGGTTCTCCCAGTTTATTAGACTCTTGCTACTCTCACACATATTATTCGTCCAATAACAACCAGTTAACTAATAATTGTTGAATGGATAGTGTATTTGTGTTTTTAAATAAAGTTTGTGTTGTTTTTTCTTTGAAATAAAATGTTAATTATTGTTCATCAGTGGTTGGGTTTTGTTGAATTTTATGAAAATGCAAACGTTCTTCTCACGAAAGACTGAAACAAGTCGTAAGTTGTTGCATCAATTCGTGTTTAATTACGTCTTAATCCCATCGTTTATTAGCTTTTATAATTATGTTCCTTTATTTATTTATAAATCGTATGTTTAGATATGACATTAGTATTCCAATGAGACACTTGTGTATACTAAAATCGGTTAACATTACTTATCATTGTTTGTTTTCAATTAATAAATCGACCTTGTACCCAATCGAATATATAAGCTTTTTCCCTATATCAAAAATACTCAAATTGCTTCTAATATTCTAGTTGTATTTGCTAATTATATTGACAATAAATTGTTTAATTTTATTATAATGTTAATATTTATTGTTTGACAATAATGTCTGTCGATAAATTTCAACAATTTACGCAATCAACCAATTTCTTTTCTTGTCTCTCTCCTCTCAATTTTGCAATGTAGGTGGACTCTTAAATCCCAACATTTCTCTACTACATTTCCATTTTTGTACAACAATACCTACGCATTAAATTTAATTGTGTCTGACCGACTTTAATACAATATTTCTTTCATATATCGACTCAAAAATATAAAAATAAAGAACTAAACTAAAAATATAGATATATAAAAAAAAGAAATAGTTATGTTGCCATTGCCATTACGCCGCCCTCCAACTTGGCGCCAGATTAACAATTTTTAAATTGTTTCTTCTAACATAACAACGTTTCAATGGACACACAATAATAGGAACAATAAAGACCGAATTAATAATAATAATTCAACCGGAAGTGTTTTGTTTATACGCGACCCTATTCATTCACAACAACAATAATTTTGTTTTTTTTTTCTCTACTAAACCAATTGAACTCTCCGACGATTTTATTAATTAATTCGAACAACCACTAGCACTACTAAAACTATGTAGTGATGTCAAAATAATCTATCTTTATCTAACTTGATGTCGATTATTCCCTATTGATATATCTATCTTTATCTTGCTTATATTTAAAAACAGGCATTATATTAAATTGAACTCCTTGATAAATTGTTCTAATTACAGCGGCATGTGTTTAAATTGATGAACTACACAATGGCCTTGCGTTTTAATTCTAATATTTCTAGGAAAAAGGACTGGGTTAGGTTGGGGGAAAATTTCGTTCTTGTTGATGATGATGATTATTGAAAGTTTTACAAAACGTGGAGTTTCAATAAGAAAAACCAAAGCAATTGTAAAATTTACAATGCTAAATGAAGATTATTACGTTAAGAATTCATCTACTTCTGAAAAGTTACTAATTTGAAGAAATTGCAAAAGATTTCACACCACAGAACTTTTAAACATCAATTACCTACTGAAATAGACAAAAATCTGGCACATTTGAAGCCAAGCAAAAGGTTAATGCAATCAATGCATTATACACAGCCAGTAGAAGGAATTAGGATTAGTTAGAATTGGTAGAATTAACACTACTATACAGTGATCACCCTTTAACATGTTATTATTAATTTTATATTTTGTGTACTAGTTAGAGTGTCACGATTAGTCAATATTTAGAGACAATATCAGCTTTGATGTTTGTTTTGGAATTAAATTGGATGTATTGTTTGTAATCATGCTCAATAACAATTAAGCATTTATCCAAACAACAGCCAATGAACGTACATTGTTTCCAAGAGATATGAAACAAAGACAAGATAATGGGAGGTTTACAGATATAAAGAGCTGAGCGTTGATCATTCAACCGTTCTGCAAATGAAATTACCCACTACAACTTGTTAAATTTGCTCACAATCCCCATAACTGAGAAGTATTGTGGGAAAGATCGTCAATCCAAAAAGACCCAATACTACTTTATGACAAATAACTGCAAAAATCGACTAACACTTTTTGAAATAAATCCTGTATGAGATGATTCAGTTATGGAGCAACAGGTTAGAACGGTTCAAAGAAGTTATCAGTTCCATGACTCGTAGAATATAGCTAGCAACTCTTAATTTGGTTGCAGTGTTCATATCTTGATCGCATTAAACGGCGATCACTGTATTGTATATGCAGGTTGAGACAGTTCATCTAGAAACAAAGGAGAAACTACAAGAACCGAGATAGTTTTACAGCCTTAGTCTGGGTTGAAAAGAGATGGTTGATAGAATTACTCATCCACGAGACTGTCTCAACCTGTATACAGATGATAAATTAAGATTTCTGCTCAAATCTCAGTATGACGTCTACTTATAGATAGATAAACATTTTTTTTCATAAAAAGTCTTTCAGAACTTTAATTGAAATTTACATCTAATCTCTGTGAGAGTTGTTTTGAAATTGTCATATGAATCAAACCACCTACATTTTTTTTGGTATTGTTTACCATATCGGATCGTCGTGCTAAATTGAAAAATTTCAACAATTTCCTAATTAGAAAAAAAATGAAACGTTGACAGACGAATATTTATTGTATTTCCGGATGATTATTATGTCTGTCTCTATCTAACTGTATTATTATTATCAACAATCATCATTCTAATTTATTGTTTTTGTTTGGTAGTATTAGTTGATAATTGATAACAATGGTACAATAAAAACATTCATACAATAACAGAATCTTTTTTTAAAGGAATATAAATGATATGTGTGTGTGTGTGTGTGTTGATAAGAATAAGAGTTGAGAAAAATCGATTTGAATCCTATTATTGTTTACAGTCAACAACAATTGATTTGGTGTTCTTTTCATGGTCGAGTATCATGTCGATTTTGTTTGTGCACTCGTTTTCAGAATATTAAAACTTCTCCTTTACTATACGTTTGATTCTCAAGTTAATGTCCTTGGATCCTGCTGCTACCGTTGTTATGTTTGCACATTCAAAAACTAACATTGAAACAAACATACTGAAAAATGCTGAAAACTTCCTGAAAGACTATTTCAATATAGAAATATAAAGTTATATGTCGCTGTTCGACATCCGGTTTTATTTATTAGATTTTATCATGTGATTTCTACATAACATTGTTTTTCGATTCGATTTTCCTTCACAAATGTATTCGACAAACATATAGACAGACAGATGGGAATATTAAATATTTGCTATTTTTATAGATGAGCCACGTATACGTTCCGGTAATTGGGAGGAGGCAGCAACATGCGGCGATCACCGTATCACTACAACCCCATCATCAGCAGTTGCCCAATCACGTACTTTACAACACACCATCTCACAAAGAAGCAGTGAAGACAGTTGGTGTTCCGGTTCTGAACCAGAATTATCATCAGATGATGAAAGTGATAGAAGTGCAGCATCTAGTACCAGGTACCATAATTATTATTAATTCAATTGTTATACGAAGAAATAACTAGATTTTTACGTAGGAGTAATGGACAATTACGTAACACATTAAATAAAGCAAGAAATTTATGTGATAAATTACGTAATAGTGGCGGTATTGGTAGTCATCGTTTATCATTAGATGGTAGTCTTCCAGGTGATACATCACCACAAAATCAATCAAATCAAGGTAGATTATCAAGATGGTTTTCAATACGTCGTGGCAGTACACATCAATATGATATTGAGAATGTTGATGGTGGGAATACAACAACAACAACACGATCACCACAACATAAAATGCCACAATTACCGGAAGTGGATGAAGAAACAACAGTATTCCCCAATTGTACGCAACAACAAAGACGTCAAGTACCACCCAGTTTACCACCGCCACCACCGAATTTAACACCACAACAATTGAAACGACGGATGATCGTTCAAGCTATTGTACATAGTGAAAATTCGTATGTTGCAACACTTCAAAGACTAGTCAATGTATGATAACAGCTTTTATTTGTTGATTAAGAAAGTAGGAAAAATTGTAATTTTTGTTTGTAGGATTACAAGAAACCGCTAGAGGAGAATAGTCCGGCGATTTTGAGTAGTTCAAAGATTGCAACATTATTCCATCGTTTACCTGAAATTTTACAGTGCCATACATTGTTTCGTATAGCATTAGCTGAAAGTGTACGAAATTGGGATCGTGATGAGAGAATTGGCGATGTATTTGTTGCATCATTCTCAAAAGCTATAGTTTTAGATATTTATAGTGGTTTTATTAATAATTTCTCCGTTGCAATGGATTTAGCTAAAATGGAATCAAAACGTAAATCAGCATTAGCTGATTTCTTCAAAGTTAAACAAATTAGTTCAAATGATCGTTTATCATTTTTCGGTTTAATGGTGAAACCAGTACAAAGATTCCCACAATTCATTCTATTCCTTCAAGTAAGATATTTTTAATTTGTGATTGTGATGATGATAATAATGACGGGAATTTTCAGGATTTACTGAAACACACACCACAAGGCCACCACGACAGGATGTCATTACAGTTGGCACTAACACAGCTTGAATCTTTGGCGGAAATGTTAAATGAACGTAAACGTGAAGCTGAACAATATCAAGCATTTAAGGAAATGTTACGACACATCAGCGGCAAGTTTTCCGCACGACCATTATCCGATTGCAATCGTTATTTATTACGTGAAGATAACGTTATACAATTGGTAATTTTTAACATTGTTTTTCTCTCTAATGTTTCTTTTATCACTATTTATGAATTATTAAATTACAGGAATATAATCAAAATGGCATGATAACAAAGGCGAAAAATCGTCGATTATTATTGTTGAATGATTTAATAGTTTGTGTATCAGTAGCACCAAAATCATCGGATGATTTTGGTAGTGGTAATAATGAAAGACTGAGCCTAAAATGGACATATCCGGTTTCTGATGTTGAAATACAAGATACAAGTACATCACCAACATTAAGTCGAATATTAACAGCAACAAATAATAGTAAAGGTGGTAGTGTTAAATCGAATGGTTCTTTTGATGGTGGACATCCACCACAACAACATCAACCAACAGATGCTAATAATTTATGTACAGAAATGAGTAATTTAATGCACGATTACGAAATAATGAGTAGAATCTCTGATTTAGTTACTCAATTAAAAGGTGATTATAAAGATTTCAATTTGGATAATACAAGGAAGATATTACATCAAATACAAACATCAATACAACAAAAAGATGAAGAAATGGCATGGGTTGATTCTTGTTGTTTACAATTAGTTGTTAAATCTAAAGGTAAAGAAGACTTATTCACTTTCAAAACTGATAATCCAACAATTAAGAAGGAATGGATAACTGAGCTACGTTTAGCACAATTGGCGTTACATCCGAATAATTCACCAGCATGGGAAGTACCGGAACAAGAGCAACGACCATCTACTAAAATGCCACTGTTTGTACGGTCGCAGTGTGTTTATAAATCGCAGCATCAAACTGAGGTAATTGTTTAAATTTGAATTGCAAATATGAAGATTTTTGTTATTGTTTAATTATTTGAATAGGTACGCTGTGGTTGTTATTATACTGTAACAACACCAAAACCAACACGTCGCCGTCATCGTACCCAAAATTTTCTATGGATATGTACCACAGATGGTGCTAGTAGTCATATAACTGTATTATCACAACATCATCAACATACTGGTGTATTAAAAGAGATAACATCATTCTCATTAGTTGAAACACAAATAACATCAATGGAATTTGTGAAAGGTATACCACCACCATGTCCATCATTAGCATCAGATACTGTATGGATGGGTACAGATAGTCATCGTTTATTATTATATGCAGCCGATGAACCAGAGAAACAAGAACAATTAACAACAATAACCGTATCTGATATGATAATACAAATAAAATATCACTGTGATAATGTATTTGTGGCATTAGCAAATGGTAATTTAATTATTTATAAACGTAATTTAATTGATGGTAGTTGGTTATTATATGAACCACAATGTATAGAATTAGGTAATGATCCTGTATCATGTTTATTACCAATTAATTTATGTTTATATGCGGCATGTGGTAAAAAAGTTTGGGTATTAAATGGTTGTAATGGTGATATACAAAAACATTTCAGTATACAACATGAACATGTTGGTAATGTTAATTTAATGGCACATAGTGGTATTGGTTTATGGATATCATTAAAACATTCAAGTACAATTTGTTTATATCATACAGAAACATTTAAACATTTACAAGATATTAATATTGCATCGAATGTGATGAGAATCACAAGTCCATCGAATGGTAATCGTGATTGTGTTAATAATAATCGTTCACAAGTTAATGTAACAGCATTATTAGCATGTAAAGGTTTATTATGGGTTGGTACAAATGTTGGTATAGCATTAACAATACCATTACCACGTTTAGAAGGTGTACCGATTATTAGTGGACGTGTTAATATATCGTATCATGCACATTTCGGACCAATTTCATTCCTATTAGCATTACAACCAAAGAACTACAATACTAATTTGAAAAATTTGAATAATATTAATAAAACTGATGATAATAATACAACTGCCACTAATAATAATAGTGATGTTAATGAGAAAAGTGAAGAACGTCCAAAAATTGAGAAACAACTTTCAGATACTTCATCATCATCATCATCTAAATTACGCTATTTTACTACAAGTAGTCCAATAGTGGTACGTCGACGACGTTCAAAAGATTGCGGTGATATTGCACGTTTATCAAAAACATTACCGCGTTGTTTTGGTATTAATAATAATAATAATAATCATCATCATCATCAACATCACAATAGTAATACAAGTGGTGGTTCGATATTCTCAACAACTAGTAGTACATCATCACATAGTGATACATGTGATGTTTATGGTTTATATGGTGAATTAATGTATGTTAAAGATTATGAAGGTGATGAGAATTTATCAACAGATCCAATATATGAATCATTACGTCGTAGTGATCCAGAATTAGCAGCTATACCAAACAAAGTTAGTACATTAGATAGAAGACTGAAAATGAAAGTTAGCCGTCCACGTTCATTGGATCTATCAAATTGGTCAGTAGATTCACGTAGTTCATCATTATGTACATCTAGTGGTAGTGAAGAAAGTATGGCAATACGGCATAATATTGGACGGAGTGTATCAAGGAATAATTCAAATGCTAGTAGACAATTGAATGATGTTTGTGAAAATAGTGTTTGTAATAATATTGATAATAATAATAAACAACAACAACAACAACAACAACAACAAAATCTACCAACTACAACAACAACTGCAACAATTAATAATAAAACATTAAATAAAAATAGTGTTGATAATAATAATAATAATGGACGTAGGACTATTATAACATTAATGGGTGGTCGTGGATATGTTAATTTCCGGCAACCGTGTTGTCCAGCTGATAAAAATAAAACATCATTCTCTATTAGAGAATCTAATCGGAATGATGCACATATTGTTATATGGGAACTTAAATTGTGATTAGGCTAAAAAAATAAAACAAAACAAGTGTTGTTCAATAAGTTTATTGTTTAATTTATGATTTTCTATTATCATTATTATTATTATTTAATTATATATTTTTTTTAGATACATGTACTACTTATTTTCATCAATGTACTCGACTATATTGATAATAGTTGCATGTTTTTATTATTTTCTATTATTATTATTCACTGTGTTAGATCCCAGAGCATTTATTTCAAACAAAAGATGAAACAATCAAAAATAAATATATGTACAAATAGTTATAATTTTTTCCAATTATAAAGTATCCTTTAAGGTGGATTATGCTGTATTTCCCACCAATCTTCCTAGTGTATTATTGGTTGTCTAACTTGTGGTCATCTATAGTTGTTTGTTAATTGTCAAGATGGCAGCACAATTTTCTATTGTTGTCCATCTAGTTAACTGTAATTTGTGATCCATTTTTTTTTCTTGTCCCTAATTTGGTCCATTATCTCTTCAGTTTCCGCCATGTTCTTGTGACTTAACCTGCACAAAACAACAAATATGGACGTCTACATAGTATTGTTTTGATAAGTAGTTTTAATTGTTTGATTAGATTATCATATATGTGGGTTATCGTGTGTATCTTATCGGAACGATAATAGTGTGTGTTTTCTCTTATCGATTTTTTGATAACGACAGGTGAGTGGAGAAGCAGATGTAAGCTTGTACTTAGATATACCTATAGGTATATTGTTTTGGGTTTGTGATATCGAAAACTGATGAATTAAACCATAAAGATAAGAGTGATAAAAGTACTATTTATTTATTTTTTTTTTACAAAAATCTTAAAAAAATAATCATAAATCATTGATTATAAAAGAAAGTTTTAGATTTTTACCTTTCGGTATCGTTTTTTCTTTCAAAATCCTACAAATTCCCACAATTATTCGTCATTTATTTTATTTTGTTTTGTACACGTTTTAAAAAGAAAGTAGGCTATGGAAACAAAAAAAAATTCTTTTGAGGTTAGCAATCATCGCCAACTTTGTTTTGAAATGTGTACGACAACAACACACAAAAAACTAGCATAGCCGCATAAAAAAAATTGCTGTTTACTTTTTTTTTTTCCTTTAATAACATAAAGTACACCTGTTGTTGAATAATAAAGTACAGGTTTGCCATCCCCTACCACATATAAAAACAAAGTACCCTATGAATATTAAGATTCGATAGTTTAGAATTTGGGGGTTGAATTAAAGAGTTTGTACAATTGGGGCGAATTTATCATTTTAAATCGTTTATTATTGGAGTTATTTGATAAAACTGTTGTGAAGATGGGGAGTTGATGATGGATAGGGGAAGATTTTTATTAAAAAAGTTTATTCAAAGTTTTGTATTTCTTTTTTCCATTCTTTTAACTTGTCATGATGGATTGATTGATTGATTGATTCGTTGTTAATTATTGTCTAAATTACACTGACAGCTGATTACATTGTTCAATCATCAATAGATTATGCATGATTGTCTCTAGAATAAAACGAGTATTGTTCATGTAATTTGTCCAATATTAAACGAATCAATACAGATAATTCGTTATTTAAATTAGAAATACATTGGGAACATTAATAGACATTATTGTTTCATGAACATTGAATATCCGATGTGTCCTACATTATTTTGTTTACCTGGAAAACAAACAATACGTATTTAAAAAATTAAAATAGAACTCAATCTAGTAACAATTGGATTTTAAACGAGTGACGAATATCAAACTTATGAATAGGTTTATTTGAAAACTTGGTTATTGCCATCAATTTATGAATCATAAGGATTTTTGAGCGAAGACTCTTAATCAGTGACGTCCATAAAAGGCCAGGAATCTGTGCGTGGGAATGGAGCAAGGAAATGCTCCACTGGAGACAATGTTCAGGAATGCGACAGGCAAAAAAGTTCATTGACTATTTGCCTCAGACTGCTAGAAAGTTTGTCGATCTAAGCAGGAACGAAGACTAGTAATGGGGCTCTTAACTGGACACTGTATAGTGAGATACCATCTCAAAAAATTGGGCATAGTAGAGAGTGAGAGATGTAGATTGTGTGGATCGGACAATGAAATCTCTGAACATTTACTATACAAATGTGATGCCTTGGCTCATCTAAGACCCACCTGGGCAGTGTGACTATCACCTGCTGAAGTGGCAAAGAAGTCTCCCAGAGATAAAAAGATAACAATAGATAGAGGGTTAAGAACAAAAGATCAGTTGTTGCCGCAATTCAGGAAGGCTATAATGGCCAAACAACCCCTATAATCTAATTAGTGACGTACTTTCATATTTGAGGCCTAGGAGTAAAAGCTATTAATACTCCCATCCCTTATAAATGTCTCTAAGACTCGGCTTCCTTTCCTTAACTTCGACTTAAGGTCGCTTTTGTCGTCAATCCACCTTATGCTTCTTCTAAATGGGGTTCATTTTAATAATAAAGAATTTAAGTGTGCGACAAAGTAAAATAAGTCTCATGTTCAAGGAACATACGATAAAGTCAGCTACAAACTGCTCAGCCGGGAATAAGGCAAACCAAAGATGAAGTTTGTGCCTAAGTGCCCTCCTGTAGCTCTTGGTATTTAGTCAGGTCACTACTATTCTTGATACAGATTAATGAAGGAAATCGTGACAAATGAGTTGAACGATCATCAAATTTCACTTTATTTGCCATCAGACTGCTGGAATGCAATATTTGAGCATACTCTCCATTTGGTGAAATAATCTGAAATATTCTTTCTATCAAGTTGGATATAAAGTCGTAAGACTTGTTCATGGGGTTGTATTTTAATACGTTTTTGAGGACATTTTTATTATTAAATCGCCGACATTCTGTGCATACGTCCATAAATTTTTAGTAGAGCTTCATTCAAGAACTGTTTTTTTTTTTTAGATTTTACACACACAGAGAGAGTATAGTACGCAAAACTGTTTGGTTCATCGATATTAAATTCCTGTTTAGTCCTGAGAATGATGATACGAAAAATATCTTTCAAATCTTCAACAAATTATTACACGTTTTTTTTTTTGCGATACTTGTAGTTTTTGTGCTTTTAGTCGAAGATCTCGTCGAAGCAATTTATGTTGTCTCTATAAGTTTTTAGACACGCGTAATGCTTGAAGCACTTTAAAGTATACGCTTCTGATAGTTGTAGTTGTTACTTTATAATTGTATATAAGGTTTTAGTTGTCTATAGAACTTTATCAAGTGTTTAGATGTATGTCTCAGGTGTAATTTGTTAAATCTCTTGTTTTAAATCAAATTAGTGCTTTTTCACATGCCATTGCACCTTGAATTTCGGTTTCAATTATAGAATATCATAATGTTTCAAAGTACAAATACTTATCAAAAGAACAATGCAAGCGTGAAATTTTGCCCAAGCAGCATTGGCTTTGACAAACGTTAATTGTCTTCCGTTTCTAAATCGAAAAATATTCCTTATAAAGATTTCGATAGCCATCCATAAGTGCCAAATTGAGCCTTAATGTGACACCAAAAATGTAAGAATATCATTTTTAACGAACTTTTGAAAGTTAATAGGGCAGAATATTGCCTTTCTTCTTGTGAGAAAGAAATCCTACAAGTCACTTTTATGTCAGTAACGTGATATTTTTTATTTAAAATTTAATTTATAATTTGATCATTTGGACAGTGTGCACTTATCCATGCAACCTATATATCGGTTCATTGTACTCTCTATATTTATTGATCTGTTTTTTTTTTCTTCTCTCTTTCAAATAGCAAACGTGATGTTTATGTAATCATAGAATGTGGATTTAAATTATAATTTTTTTAATTTTAAAACAACAATACCAAAGTAAATATTATTTCTCGTTATTCATTTATTTCCATCCCTACCTGTTCGCTTGTTCTACTTTGAATATTATTCGAGTCCTATCATTATCATTATTATTATTTTTTATATTTTGTTTCATATATCGTGTCATATTATGGCGTATTTGAAATTGTTGACCGGAAACTTCTGTTGAAGACGCCGACGACGACGATGTCCCTTATATGACAAAAGATAATTTGATTTAGTGAATCACTTTTGTTGAAAATAGAAGCCCCCTATATCCCCACCCTATTTATTTTACCATCATCAAACAAAAACAGGACAAAAGACAAACTTTTTTTTTTTAATTCAATTGTTTTTCTTTATAACACACTAATTTGCTTCTCTCTTTCATTCATTTTCACAAAGTTAAACAACTCATTAATTAATTTTTTTTGTTTGTTTGTTTGTTTTGTTACAGAACAATAAACATATCCCATTTTTGTTGTTTGTTATCAGCTGTGTTAATGTACCTACATTTTCCATAATCTCTTTTGTGACAATAATGACAAGGGGTTGTTTAACAACAATAATTAGATATGATGGGACTCTGTCCGTCTAAATTGTTATGATTTTTCATTATTCCGCTACTTCCTAATGCTTACCTGTACGGAGAAAATCAGACCGGTAAATTCGAAAACGTACGATAATAGGTTTTTTCAGTTGACATACACTTAAATCTGCTTTTATGCGGTTAACTTTTACACGGTTTTTAACCCGTTTTATTTAAGAAAAAGAAACCACAACACCATTGACATAAGACGATAACACATGAAATGTTAGGTGTACAAATAAGTTTTGAAGCGTTTTCTTGTTTATCGCATAACTCTGATTTAAAATTCAAACACCATCCTGAATCGTGATAATTAGGTTGATAAAACTATACATATACCTAAATAACCGGAAAATTTGTAGTTTGAAAATGGCAAGAAAAAAGGGCCTGTTCGACGCATATGTTTCAATTTGTTCTGTTCTCAGGAGTACTTAATGCCCCTAAAGCTATATCTCAAAATAAAGACGACTGTGTTATGAAGGATGTGAACCTGTATAGCAAACAACACAGAAATCCAAAGTGAAGCAATAATATCTACACAAAAGCGTAATGTTTAATACAAGAAGGCTATCTTGTGTATCTGGTTGGATAAAAAAGACGTGCTGTGTTATGAATTCCTCGAAATCGGTAAAACCGATAGTCTGAATCGCTAGAGACAGCAGTTGATGCGACTAAACTCAGCTGTTGATCGAAAAGGTCTATGCACTGGCAAAGGATTGGGTCTTGCGAAATTGCTTCATGAGTCATGACAACGCCAAACCTCATACTGATATGTCATTCAAGGAAACGTTATTGACGCTCAGTTGAGGAGTGAGATTAGATTAGAATAGATTATAGAATAGCGTTTGGCTTCTTTAGCCTTTCTGAACTGCGAACACAACTAATCTATTGTTCTTAACCATCCATCTATTGATATCCCAGGAAAGATATCTCTTTATCAAAGCTAAATATCTCTCTGGGAGACCTCTTCGCCAATTCAGCCTCCCATTACCAGTTTTATTTCGTTCCTGCTTAAGTCAAGACGTTTTCTACAGTGGAGAATTTTCCTGCTCCATTCCCACGCACAGATTTCCTGCCTTCTGTGAATTTTGGCTATCTCACAGAATGGCTCTGGATCTATGAGTGGAGCCATAGCACCTGTTCTGGTAAGGCTATTTCGTTTCCTGTAAATCCCTGATGTTTTTGACTCAAAGCTATAGGCCTTTACAGCTATCAATACCGACTGGCTGTCTGTCAAGATGTATATTTGTATGCCTTTGAGGTTTCTTCATTAACACTTTAACGCATATTTCTGTTGCAAGAGTTTCGGCTTGCATTATGGCTGGCGACTTTCCTACGGCTAAGAATGTTGAAAAGTTCTACAGCATCCGGCGTATAGTCCTGACTTTGTTCCTTCCGACTATCGTTTGTCCTAATCGATGCAAAGTATTGAATATTGTATACTTTGAAACGTTTGAAGAAGTGCAAACATTGGTTGATGCTGCTGGAATTCATACGTTACTGTAAAGATGGCTCAAAGTGTGATAAGTAACAACGGAGAATACTTTGGTGGTTATTCCAGAAATTAATGTTAATTTTTCGAAAAACGCACTTTAAAACTTATTTGTACCTACACCTAATTTATTTTTGTATACGGTACACAACCACCGTGTAGAAAGAGACCGATGTATAGTTAATAAAAAGACATCGAATAATAGAGCTATTATTTTTCTGTCCTTTTCGTATTTAAATTTGGTTAGTTTCATAATATTGTCCTGTTTTTTTTTGTTTGTTATGCTTCGTTGGCAATTTGAATTCTTTTCCAATATACTCCTAAATTGCCTATGTTAAAAAATGATAATGCTACCGAGGAAATGGTTTTTTTTTTTTGGTGTTCTATATCGACTACAATTTTAAGTTGTCTTTTTTATTTTGTTCATGAAAAAATTAAAATTGTTATACATACCTATACGTATTAGATGTAATTTCATTTTTTTGCAATAGAAAAAAATTGTAATAATTTTATTAAACAAAATAGGTCAGTTTAATATAATTGAGTCACGAATATTCGTGTTTGTATATTTGTTTAAAAGCGCTATATTCGTTGGTTTATATTTGAATAATAACAATTATTATTTGAGTTCTACAAATATTGTGATTGATAAATTTTGAAAGCTTCCTTATTTTCTCTAATTATATTACTTATTTAATTTAAATGAACATCACCCGCATGAGAATTGTTTAGAAAATCAAATAAAGAGAATTATTATAATTGAAGATTTAAATTGGATTTTGGTTTTAGTATAATGTAAATAAAGCTTTTTAAATTTTATTAAATCTTGTTATTTATTTTCATATTTCATTCAGAAAAGTGAATACAAACTTTTGTTATCATTATTGTTACATTTGTGGTTATTGTATAATTTAATATAACAAGTTAATATTTGGATTTATATTGTTTGATGTTTATAGTTTACTCTATACGTTCAGATTCCTGAATCTAGCACAACTATGATTGAATAATAACATGTGTACACAATTTATAATTGTTGTGAGATTTTGATAAATCCTCATTGTTTATGAAACTAGGTTGATTACACCAATTAAACATTAAACATACAAATAGATATAGATATAAACGATCAAAAGAGCATGAATCTGTGGAGTACGTGAACCATAATTTGTAACTTTTTATTGAACAACGAAATGACTTTAAAATTATCGTTAACTATCAAAGTTTGCGTTATGGTCGGATAAATTGGTTAAAAATATTGAAAATACAAAGTTCTAAAGCAATAGTTTAATTAAAACGATAATAGACAGCAACCCTTCTCAAACCATGCATCCCTTAATTATAAAAGAAAATAACAGAAATGTTTTTAGAAGTTATGTAAGATGGCATCTAGATAGTATAGATTTGAATAATGAAAGTGCTTCTTGATAGATAGATTCACCCGGAAATAAGAAAAGTTAATATCAGATTTTAAAAACAAAAAAAAAACTAGAAGATAATGGATAATAGATCACCGACATTTTTATGTAAAGAAATCTTCAGAAAACATCAAAGAGGTTGAGATAATCTTGCATCAATCCCTTAAAGAACAATTTATTTGAAAAGTGATACCACAAAAACATTGATAGTTGCAAAAATCACTGGACAAATTCTATTTTAATAGTAAACATACGACTGAATAATAAATATTTGCTAGAAACAACGATCTTGTTGAAAAGGAACATATTAGCTTTGACAGTTTGAAAACATACTGTTTCTTTTAAAGTCATGTAAAATTTAAGCAGTAACGACCCGACATGACATAGAATGACGATTTATTACAACTTTGTATTTTTACTGTTTTACAGTTACGCTACGTGCAAAATAGCTACAATACTCCTTTGACGATTCAAATCTTATAGCTGTACAACTTCTTAAAACATCTATTTACCCTGTAAATCATTGTGAGACTGAATAACACCACCAAAAGGGGTGTAATAACGATAATAATTTGCTAATATCATATGAAGATCAAATCAGGGGATTTCAAAGTATTAAAAAAGCCGCTCTTCTAAAATCATGATTTGAACAGATCGTATTAAGCGGGCGATCACTGTATTTACTGGTGTATTGATAGAATGTGGATTGCTGCGACAGCAAATTGATTGATTTCAAATTTGCATTTAATTCTAAATATAATTATATCAATTATACACGAATTTATTCGTTAATTATTAATAATTAACGAAAATTACTTTCATGGATGTTCTCTAACATTTATGTCACACACATTTATGATTCATCATAATCTTTCACATTTAAACTTTCCATGTCGAATGAGTAATGGAACATAATTTTTCTATTGAGTTTTATTGTATTTTACAGTTTTTTATTCTTAAATTTTATTTCAAAGTAGTAGAAGTAGAAGAAGGGAAAAAAAGAAAAGTTTTATTATATTTCTAGTTATGAAGAGTTCTGCCTCTCTCTCTCTGTAGAGAGTTGAAAGTTTCCTTAAATAGAATTGTAAAAGTTTTCTTTATACAGTTTTTCCTTCCTTTTTCTATATAGGTACGTGTTATCTGTGTTAAAGAATAATGAAATTTTGTTGTTGGTGAAATAAAAATATTATAAAATATTATCTATATAATAGTGGAAGTGATTTGTTTTTTTAGGGGGTAGGTTTAAAACAAAAATATTAGTATTTTCCTCTTGTTGTCAGTATAATTTATATATATTTATTGTTTACTTTACTAATAAAAACGACAAACTAAAAAAAAAACGTTGTGTTGGTGGACATCCATCAGTTTTATTAATTGCTTTTAGTAATGGTCGAATAAATACAGTTGTTGTTTTGCTTATACATCATTTTTCCAACAGATTTCATTTAATGGAAAATGATTTATTCTTTGTAATGGAGAGAAACATTAAGAGATTATATGTAAACGTTAAAATATCTACATCATTCAATTTTGAAATTGATTAACTCTAAAATTTGAGTAAATTTCCATAATAGATATTGCAATTATAATAATTTGATTAGAATAATGATAATAATAGTTGTAGTTGAATTGATATATCCAATTCTTTTTCAGGAAAATGGCCCCAACCACCACAATAGAAACAGTCACAATAACCCGACCATTAAAGGTAATTTGTTTATTTATTTATATTTTCAATTTCACATATCGGCTGTTTCACCTAAAGATGTACGGCCCCGTTATTTAGACCGTAAAGGTTAGTTATAGACTTTGTTCTCGGAATTCTCAAAATTCATCCATAAATTACGGGACGTCCACCTTTACACGAAACATACTGTATATTGAACTGTTTGTGATATTTACAAAGTTAAAAATTTTCAATTGTAACATCATCAATGATTCACGTGAACGTAATTTTCAACTTGGTTGATTCTCGATGTGATATAACTATTATACCTACACTATATACTGGAGGAAGAGGGGAAAAAAATGTGGAACAAAAAGGCAAAAATTGTCTTCGGATAGTAGATACATTTACTATACTCAAACAGCGGTAGTCATACACACATACACATAGCTATTCCTTTTTTGTCTTTTATTCTAAAGAGTGGATATATAAGAGAAATGTAGGAAGGAAAATAAAAGAGATGGTATTGCTTTTATGTGGAACCATGAGAAATGAATCCAATTTCACCGGTATAGTTTTGTTTGAGATAAACGGTATGAGGAAATATCAAATTTTAAAAGAGACATCAAAATAATAAATCAAATAAAGAAAGAAAACATCAAAATGGTGCAGGAGGGAACATCAGTTTTAAATTAGAGTTTCTATATTGAAAAAAAAAACATTTTTTTGTTTGTTTAAGGCAATTTGTAATCGACTTAACTATCATTTAGGGTGGTATGGGGTTATAAAAAAAAAAGTAGAAATCTTGGAACATTTAAAATTTAATCATTTTCCTTCAAAAAAATATGATTATTCTTTGAAAAGAAATTGTTATAAAAAGAAAGTACAAGAAAGTTTCTATAATCTTTTAGAGAATGTTCAGTTATAATCGAATTAATGTTTTTTCTTTAATAGATTTTTTTCGGGGTATAATTTCTAGTCGGTAATATTTTCTCCCTTTCCACTACCATTCCCTTTTAACATTTCATATAGAAAATAGCTAACCAATATTTTTTGATTATACCTTCTCTAACCCTCTTTCCATCCAAATATAGCGTTTATAAGTGGATTATTTAGTTTGAAGAAGTGAGTTGAGTCTTTCAATCAATATAATCAAAAGTTATTACAAATCTTCGTCGATTTTAGATGAAAATTTCGTCTAAATTTCTAAAATTAAGTTTTCGTTAAGTTGTGTCGAATAAATTCTCTTCTTATTCATAATTATCATTGTTATCAACACAGCTTTTATTTATTCATCAGTTCTTTATAATTCTATAGAACAGGAAAACAATGATGACAAGAGGGTTGTTGTAGATATATTTTAGTAATAAAGCAATGCATCTCTTTATAATTTAATTCAGGGTGTATACATTCTACACCTATATAGAGACAGCTGGGTGATTTGATAAAAGATTGAACAAAAAGAGGGTAGTTTTGATAGTAATAATCATCAAGAGAAATGTCGCCCACTCCTTAAATTTTATTGTTATTCTAATATTGAATATCTTTTGTTTGAAAATTGTATGGTGTATATTGAATTTTATGATAGAAAATTATTGTTATCGCTCTATTGATACAAAATGTTGCAGAAGGAAGGTTTTATTAAAAATTTGTGAAATTTTTTGAATTTCAGAAATACAATGCTAATTGTATGCATATGTATAGACTGTTTTAGTTAAGGCTGTATTCTTTTTTTATACATTATCGATAAAAAACGATGTGTAGCTTTCAGAAACTATCCAAAAACCGTATAAAAGATGTTAATCGAACAAAAAATAACACAAATAACACACGTTTTATCTGAAAACGCAACATCAAATTAACCCACTTTAGGCGGTTACACACTAGCGGAGTTTTTAAAGAATCTGGTCCCTTCCAGATCAAGTCCGATAAAATATCCGATCGTGTGTGTTGAAGCCATGGACTTATAATACATGGACTCTGAATAACGGATGGGGGAGTATAGCCTACCACTTTGAAAGACAGATAGCTTGGGTGGAGGTAGGCTTATTCTTTCTAACTGATCGTGAGTGAAAAACCATTAATATGAGAGCAGTTACCCGGTTCGCAGCACAATATTTAATTAAATAACCATACGCAGAAACTTAGAAAGAGACAACTTGCCCAGGCGCTATTCTCTATCCTTAAAGCTTGGTGTGTATGAAACTCCACCGTTGTTTAACATAGAGATCGGAGTCCATGGTTGAAGCTGACTGTAGGAACGATCCGATGAACTTGATCCGACGGATCCGGTTCACTGTTACAAAACTACGGGCGGATCTCATCCCTTGCAAGCGTGACCATTGTGATGCGTTCTAAACAAACTTACTAAAGCCATATCTCCAAACTTATCTCTTTTAGCAATCCAGTTCTTTACCCATTTTGAACGGCGTTTGCCTATTTGCGTAATGAAGAACAATTGCACCAGCTGCAATTGTTCTTTTGTTCATAATTTTTATTAAATCTGGTTGGATCTGATCTCACGGACCAAATCCTTCAAAAAAACGACGGATTTCTGCACCACACACGATGAGTTCTGTTCCGCAATTGGACTTGATCCGTTGATCCGGCACCGTAAAGGATCGCGTCCGTTGTGTACCCCAAGTCCTTAGTGGAACGTGGGATCCGATTCATGTGCCCACCATTTCAGTTTCAGTTGGTTTCTAGTAAACACGATCCTCTCTTATCATTGACTTTTACTTATCCATCAATCAGACTGCTATTTTTATTACAATTTCTCATAAATAATGGAAATACAGTGCAGCCTTAATTGAAATAGGGTGTATATGTTTATTGATTAATAGTGGAATTGATATCAACAGAATATATTAGTGTGAAACCGGATTTGTGTATTTAGAGTATTGTACATATAGACGACAATAACAGTTGTAAATTATGTAGTTTAAATAAAGATAACTTTAAATTGTATTAAAACAATCACTGAAACAAACAATTCGTGTTAACAATTGGGGAAACTTCATTAATGAACCGAATCGCAATCAAAACCACTTTAATATCCTGTTGATTTGACTTAACAAATATTTCGCTTGGATTGCAAATAAAATTAAACAATTCGTTGTGTTGTTTTTTTTTTGTTCCATTACACTCCACACTACACTACAACAACAAATAAGGAATTTAAAGAAATCTTTAAAACCAATTAAAATTGTTAAAAAGAAACAACCAAACGAACACAATTGGGATTAACATTGAAATGTAACATTTTCGTTTAAATGTCAGTTGTGGTGGGCTCTCTCTGGTTGTGTGAATTTTCTAAATTGTTGAAAGTTAGAAAATTGAGCTCGTAAGACGGAAACTTTTATGTCTGTTGTTAACTTAATTTGTGATGGCGGTTCCACCAACCCCCCTATACGTAAAATGCCAGAACCATATTGTATGTGTTTGTTTGTGTATGTGTGGGTGTGTGTATACAATATATGTGTATGTTAGTAGATATGTGTTAGGGGTTGTTTAGTTCGTTCTTTCTCCCCTTCTTATATTCTACTACGAACACAATACATCCATATATTGGTAGTAAACTTTTACAACAACATTCTAAATCTGGCAGAAAATCGAACAAGTTTTCTTTTGATTCTAGTCATAATATTTAGTCTTATTTTAACTTATACAGAATAGAGAGAATACCACAATAATAAAATAAAATGGTGAATAGAATAGAATTTATTTCTATTGTTATTTGTCGATTTTATATAATTTACAATAAACCACTAATAAAGATGAGACAATTCGATTTCTGCATCAATGAATAATATTAAATGTTTGTTTGTTTTATATTTATTTAATGAGAGGATGGTAATAAAAACGAAACTATACTTTATTCACATTAACTAGAAAGTAATGGTAGTGCGTGATCGGGATGTAAACATCAACGACACATATATAAAAAAAAACTATTGACCCACGTCTCTCTAACAAATAAGATTAGGGAAAACACTTACACGATATCAAATTTTCTATAATTAAAGTTACCTAATTAACAATAGATATTAGGATAAGAGTAAATTGCTCGTAATAAACGACAGATGTGTTAATTTTCAAATTATATATAATCAAACTGAAATCAAGTTACTTGTTACAATAATTGAATTAAATTGAAATTTAAGATAAAATTATTACGACGTTATCATCAAGACGACGACATCATCTTTCAAATTAAGTTATTTATGAATTAAATTGAAAATAAAATAAAATAAACAAGTGAGAATTAGTGTTTTTTTTTTCTGTAGAATCTAATGAATAATTTCACATTAACCCTTTTAATAGCGGATATTCAATTTTAATTTCCAAATTTTTCAACGTTATCAGCTACCACACACACACATACACACACCCTCCCATTCTAGATTAGCGGTTTAATCAGATTTATTCGTTTTCAGTTTTTAATTTGAATTATTTCGACCACCGAACGGTTTCCAATTAAAAACGAACGGAAAAATAATCTCACCCTACAGCACCGTATAATGTAGAGTTTTTGGCACCTGGGGTAAACAGTGGATGTTACGCCTCTAGTCTAAAATGTTATTCAAAAAAGTGTGTTTACAAATTCACCAGCAGCTTATGCTACACTGCGTCCATGGGTTGAGATTCCAAAAAGCGTATTCTACGTTAAAATGATAATAAAAACAAAGAATAAGTCAGCTTATACAGTGGCGTAGCTACGGGTGGTAGCAGAATTTAAATTAGCGCTTAATAAGTGTTTTTTCCCTATATCCTGTATCCATTAAATCTTAATAAGATGCGCTTGCGTAGCAGTGCTACCTCATTGATCTCAATTCCTACGCCACTGAGCCTATATCAGCATTTGTAAAAAACAGTAAATAGAAACTTATTATTATGATTATTTGTCTTCAAGTTCCTCCCTTGTAGTTTTTTTGCACCGCTAGGTGTTTCATCTGGGGCCGATGCCCCACCCTAGTTACAGCACTGTCATCGTGTACTAGAATGAATCGCAGGAAATTTTTGGTAAGATTTAAATGTAAAATGGTGTGTGCGTGTGTGTGTATCTATAAATGATGATTGCTGGAGGGATTAAATTGTTACAAAGTTACTGCTACAATATAAGGAAATGGCGTATAATCCGACCTAAATATTCTGTTAGATAGAATTTTCGTATCTAATATACACTTGAAATGGTGAAACTTAGTTTCCTTTGTATACTATCAGTTTTGATAATATTTAAATGATTGTGTGTGTGTGTGTGTGGGGTGGGGGTTATATTTTGTAAAAGATTGATTTTTCAGGAAATCAAATGAAAATTAAAGTAGCTTCAGTGGTTGTATTTTTATTGTCATCGATGGGCATATATTGAAATAGAAACCGAAAAAAAAACATCTTGTTTGGGATGAATGTTTATCAATAGATTTGGGTTGTGGAATATTCTATAAAAGAGCGAGATTCCAAACAAACATAAATCGAAACGTTTATCACATTTTTATATTATGTAAAAATAGAAACATTGTTTTGTTTTTATTGGCACAATTTAAAATCTTATTCCAGTAGGATGGTGGAAATGCCATCAAAATACTCCCAAAAGATCCTCGAAACATTTCAACCAAACAAATTGTTTTCTGTTTATTATTATCAAGCGAAATTGTTGGAAATTCTATAGAGATTTTAGATTTTTTTTTGCTTTATTCTTCAACAAAAATTTATTTATTTGGCAAAATCCTACAGGAGTCGAGAGGGCATTCTATCTCTTATTGTTCAAATTGTGTTGTTACTAGTAGTGGTGGTGGTGGTGGTGGTGTTAGCGGCAGCGGCGGCGCACCGTTGCTACACTCCAATAATCGATTATTTAATGCTGTAGTGGGGATATACATCGACTTTGGATACGGGGTAAAGTGGGGGTGTTGATTTTCCAACCCTTAGCATTCGAACTTAGAACCGCATCAGAACAACAATTCATCTATTGTCTCTATACATATATTTTGTTCTATACGTGTCAACACGTGTATATGTGTGTGTTTAGTGTTTGATTATACTTTTACACCTACCCTTTTATTAGAGATTTAATGTGAAAATAATTAGAATTATTATTATAATCATAATTATTGATATGTTGATATAAACTTGATGTAATCTTCATTCATAATTACTGATGATAAACTTACAATTTGTTTACCTTTATACATCTGATAGTGATAGTTGATAATTAATTTTGTTTTTCTTTGTATGATTTTGTGTGTATGTGGGTAAGCTTTAATGGCGGAAAATCAAATTGCACAGGTAAATGATATAAGATGGCTTTATTTTACGTATGTTGGTACGTAATGCATATTATCGAATGATTACAATTTTCGATTGATTTCTTCTTCGACAAAAAAAAAAAAAAATAACCAGAAAAACCGGGGATTTTCTTTTCAATTCACCAACTTTCTAAAGGTTTCTTCAACAAAAACCATTATAAAAGTGATTTTTTTCTTTGCTCTCCCAATCTTCTCAATTATGATTGAATCAAGAGAGTGTAATTTTGGTGGAGGTGCCGGAAGAGATACCAATTATTTGCCACTTTATTTTAATTGATTTTTATCTTGATTTAGAGATGTTTATCATTATGAAACATTGACTATGTTCTCCAGATTGCATTTGTAAGTTTGTGATGGAGGGTTAAAAGGTTCGGTTTCTATAGTTACTTGTACTAATTGCAAGTTATTCTTGTTTCACCTCTTGTTTGTCTTTTTTTTCTTCTTCTTCTATAGTTTGTTGTTTGTTTTTCTTTTGATGTTATTTGATTGTTACGTGCAACAAACACATTATTATTTTTAATGTAAATGTTCACAATCTATTTTACCTTTGATAAAAATCATTGTTTTTATATCTCACTATAATGTTGGTTATAGAGAGAGAGAGAGAGATAAAAGGAAGATGGAATATCTACAGATATTTCGTTATCTAAATCCCTATAATGGTAAAATCTATGTTGGGGTAGTCATGTAAAATATATTCTTAAAAGTTTGCCCTATTGGCATCTCTCTTTCTCTCTCTCTCTCTCCCACCCTCTCATGATTTATCGTATTGTAGACTTTTCTTGTTTGGTCTTTATATTCATGCGATAAATTTAAACAGAAAATTTTAGATGAATAATGTTTTTATCAAAAGAAAATTTGATGGATGTGAAAAGGTGTATAGATTTTGTGCTGCAGTTAATAGAAGATTTGATTATAGCGAGATTTTAACATTTGTTTATTCCTTTAAGGGTAGATTTAACTTCTTTTTCTGTTTACGGTTGAATGACGTGCACAATAACGCCTTTCTTAGTGCTTTCGATCAAATGTTTTTTGTAAAATAAGTAAAATTTGTAGGTAGTTTGTTTTTGGAAAACTAGCCCCCAGTTGTCATTTTTTCTTACACTTCCGGGTGCCAATCAATCAATTGTTATTACCGAAATTTCTTCAAAACTATACTTTTAGAGTAACTAAAATTGAATCGATTGATAATTAAAAGTTTGACGTTATACTTGTTTGGCTAATTATCGAAATATTTCGGTACGCTTTAATCAGTTATTAACGGACCTCATAAAACTCGTTCTGTTTTTTTTCTTCATAATTGTCATTTGTTTCTCTATACTGTTTCAATGCGATAACTGTTCTTTTTTGAAGACCAATTTCTATGCCAAGAACGTTCATAGTTCTCAGACCAGAAAATACTTCCGGCCAAATACGTCGCTGTTTCAACGATCCTTACGTATCAAGTAAAATGCGCTAGAACTTTCAAGATGTTAAAACACAGTGAAACAATGAAAATTGCGAAAATTCCTATTCTATTTTGGAAATACCATAAATGTAAAACTAAAAAGAACTCATTAAAATTGATGTACGTAGATTGATGACTAACTTTTTATAGAATTTAAATGTTTTTTTAATGGGGAAAATTTTTTACGTTTATTTTTTCTAAATTTATTGTTAGTATTTAACCAAATGACTAACAGTTTATTTATTTTTATCAGTAATGCGATATTTGTCTATAAAAGTTAAATATAAAGTTGATCTTGTTGTTACCAATACGTTTCCCTCTCCTCCTACTAGTTCTATTAAGTGTTTTTTTGTTATCAGTGTATACGTTTATTATTAAGATTATAATACACCTGACTTACTGATTAGGCGATATATCATAGGGCAGGGCATTTTTTCGTCTATGACTCAAACTTCCCATTCTTAATTCGAATAAGTGTTGTAGTTGATTTGTATTTGTAACTATTGTTCTATTGTTGTTGTTGTATATCAAATAACAATAATGGGTGAGAAAATACAAGTGCGTTTAGCTGCTGAACGTAGTCGTTATAGAAATGTAAACAAATTAATTTTCAATTAAATAAAAATATTTGTTTTGTAAGTGTTTATATTCTTGTATTAATTTTGTTATAACAAATTTCAGGTGATAGCATTCATATGTGGACTTATTGTTATTATATTAATGATAATGGGGCTAGCATCAACCGATTGGTTGATGGCAGCCGGTTGGCGACAAGGTCTTTTTATGCATTGTATTGAAGAGAAAGCACCACAACCATTACCATTTAATATGCAAGAACCTCCAGGTTGTTACCAATCAAGAGATGCAGGTATTCTATTATTATCATTATCACATTATTATTTTTTATGATATTAACAATTTGTCTAAAGCATATATTCGAGCCGCTGCTGCCTTATGTGTGATAACGTTATTAACTGATTTGGTAGCAACAGTCTTAACTGGTTTAGGATTAAGAACAAAAGATCATCATTCGAAATTCAAGTATTATCGTTTTGCTGTGATTGTTATGGGTTTAGCATGTAAGTTATTAAATTTGATTACAAATTGTTGTTGTATTATTTGAGAATTATTTTTCTAGTGGTATCGATACTTATAGCTTTAATCATATATCCTGTATGTTTTGCTGCTGAATTGAATTTGGGTAAGTTCTAATATTTCCCTGTTAAACGTTGAAATATAAATAAAATTTGTGTTTTTTTCCCTAATTCTTCCCGTGTGTGGATAATGTTACAACAACAACAACAGGTAATCGGACGATATGGGAATTTGGTTGGGCATATGGTGTTGGTTGGGGTGCAGCCATTTTCTTATTTGGTGGTGTTATATTATTAATGTGTGATAAAGAGAGCGAAGAAATTTATTATAAAGAACGTAAAATAGTGCACGATAATGATTCGAGGGCCTAGTGGCCACATAGTCTGCCCGATGTTGTTCTCTGATTATAAGAGATATAATACTGTTGTCGCTGTTTCTCTCAGAGAAGAATGTATTATTGCAGTGAATGAACGTTTTGTGTGAATGTGTTCGGTTTTTTTTTCTCCATGCAAAAAAAAAACTATATTTTTGTGGATGTGATTTTGGACAAAACTTATTAAACGATCTATATTTATCTTTTCGGCAACTTATATTAATTTAATAATTATTTTTTTTGTTTAAATATTTGATTATTTAAGTGAAATTGTAATCAAACTGATTTTTTTTTTAAATTTTTGATTTGCTTGCCTGGTTATATCACCGGTCAGCCGTTTTGTAGTTGTTATCAAAATTTTTATAAATGGCGTAAATTGTTATTGATAGTACGAACTGAACATTATTGTTTATTATTATTATTTTTGTTGAATAAAATCGAATATTCGATAATGATCGGTTCGGACTATTAGAAGAATTTGTGCTGGATGTATGATGTGTGCGACTGAGAGACAACCCGGGCAGGCTAGATATAATAAAACAAAACAAATTTCTATATACACATATATAAGACTTATATATATTTAAAAAAAAAGACTCTACTAGATACTCGTTTCTAAAATAATTATAAAATCGTAAATGTTGAAAACAGTTCGAAATAGTGATGTCAATATGATTAAATAGTAAAAAAAGAAAGAAAACGTTGATATTTCAATAGTGTTCTTATTATTAAGTTATTTTTGTGTTATTGTGCAGCTATTTGAAGAATTCTCAAGATGACGATGAAGGAAAGGGCATTAATTTATTTTTTTATTTAACAATAAAGTACACATTTTATATTTTTGTATGAAATATATGAAAATAATTGATAAAAGTAATTTTTATATAGCCAGTAGTATATTGATTAATATCAGCTGAATGTATAAAAGTTACTTCCTTCCGAAAATGATGCATATCGATTGTTTTTTTTTCAATTTTTATTTGATATTATGTAGATAAGAGAGTATTTTATGATAATACTGGACCAATTTTATTTCAATATTTAATTGCTATTCAGTTCGATGATTCTATTCAATTTACAAAAAAACAAAACAAAAATGTAAATAAATTTATGAGAAGCATGGTAAAAGATGTAGTGTTGTGATATATAGCTTATGTAAATACAACTAGATGTTTAAGCCGTATATCTATTTAAATTTAATTGTTTATAAATAAATGACTCAGTAATTGGGGAAAGGAACGTATGAATTGTAGAAATACGTCCTTTTATTTTGTTTTTTATTTTATTTCTTCCAATAATAATAACACATTCCATAATTATGTAAATTACTGTTAACAGTTGTGTATAAATAACAATTCTAATACGTTATCATTAAATAATAAATGTAAATGTAGTGTTGATAACGTTTTAAGATATTTATCTTTATTTTTGCGTTCGATATCTCATCAAAGAATTAAAGCACATTGTACCTATTTCTGTCATTAAAGAATTATTTGTATTAAAACAATTAATTTCAATTTATCCCAATTGAAATGAAAACTACCCTAATAATGGTAAAAAGCATACAAATTTAATAAAATATAAAATATAATAAGATATAATAAAATATAAAAACAAATAATTAATTAAAAATACATAAAATGCAATAAAGACGTGTTATCAGTCTTTTCCTAGCGTTTCAAGCGAGATTCTAAAGCTCATATTGTGATATAGTGACGCTCATTCATCACTATCACTATCAGTCTCATAGTTTGACTCATTTATATTATGGATAATGTTCAATTGTTGTTTAATATTACGTTGAATTTCTTTATTTCGTTTTGGTTCTGGTAGTACATTGGCTTCAATAGTTTTAGGTTTTAAAAATTTAATTAAACCAACATTTTCATCATATGAAGCATGTGTTGAATAACATACACGAAATTCATTTTGTTTATCATAAGATGTGAAAATATCACCATTATTTAATGAATCATTTGTCCATCTCCATGCTGTTATACGTATTTTACGTATATATTCTTTATCATTTGAACAAATATTGTAGAAAGTTCTACAAGAACTATGTATTTGTGTTTTATTAGAATCTCTTGTAACACAATTATCCATTTCAGGTACTTTACAATAAAAATTATAATTTTCATCATCAACATGTACAGGTAATTTTAAATTTTTATAAATTTCTATAAATAAGAATTCATAACCGTATTTTGCTGGTGTTGATAAATTAACAATATTCTTATCGTTTTTATCAATCCATTCTTTAATTAAACTACAAATCTTCGCAACACTATCATCACGTGATGGGAATGATTTATGTGATTTGAGAAAGAATGTCGTATCCAGGTAGATTTTATCAATTGTTTTTAATTGATTCGAACTATTATAGAAAGCCTTAAATTTCCGTAGATCTGTAGGCTTAATACGGTAATCACCTGTGTATAGAATTGTATGTTTTTTAGTTTCAAATAGGAACATTACAGAACCTGGACAATGTCCAGCCGGTATCGGTGTACAATTAATTATTTGATTCTCATCAATTTCTATGATTGTTGCTGAATTTAAATCGAGTTCTATCAAACGTTTGCATGGTTCAGCATCTTTAAATTCAGGATAGAAATTTTTCAAAATACCACATGATATATGTGATAGAAATAAAAATTTGTTTTCATCAACTAGTCGTTGTATAAATTCGATTCTTTGGAAATAATCATCTAAACCTACCATATGATCTTTATGACAATGTGATAAAAAATATAATTTTGAATCTAGATTTTGACCATCGAAACGATCCACACTAATACCAGGTATTTCTTGAATTAAACCACCAAATGTACTCATATTTGATTGATTTTTTTCAAATTTCCCGCCAACCGCCAACCGGAAATACGTATAGTCGTTGTTTTTTGGCGGTTGTTGTGTGTTGTGATGTCCGTATGATGAAAGAGGTTATTTATCGTTAACCTAAATTTTTTTTGGGAAATTTTTTCAAATTAAATCAAATTGTCAACGAATTTTTTGTTAAAAATCATTCGACTTATTCATGAATTTTATATGAAAATCGGTTAAATATGTGAGTACTTACACGATTTTTATCAGTTTTTATTGAAAATTTTTATGAAAATTACGCAGATCTAGTAGGCGAGAGACACTAGCGACAACAATTGTCAGCCGCCATTACTTAAATCCTGAATGAAGGTCGACGCTTCTATGTCCAATAAAGCTTGGTTAGGTTGTCAATTTTTCCATTTTATTACCATGTAAGTTGATAATTTTGATTAAAATCCAACAATTTGCATTAATTCCAATTGAATTTCATTAAATTTCAACAAATTTATTTGGAAAATTCATTGTAAATCTACCTATTATGATGTAATTGTTGTTTTCCTTTATTCTAATAAAGAATTTTCGATTGGATGTAATGGAGACGTTTACAACACGCAATTAAAATAGAATGTCACGAATAATTTATTAAATTGAATTTTGTAATTTTTGTGTTGAATTGTTGTAAATTTTTTTACACAAAAAAAATTCGATTTGTTTACATTTTTCAAATTTTGTAAACTTTACTAACCTCAATTAAGCATAACCTCACTTGTCAAAAACTATTTTAACCTCAAATTATTTTCAAAAAAACAACAAAAAAAAATGATAAATTCCTCACAAAACCAACAATATTACTACCATTTTTGTGATCATTGGTGATTGCACAATCACCATCTCTATATTAAAGAAATCATGATCATTGTTAGACAACACTAAAAGGTAGATTTCCCCCCAATTTATTGTTGTGCTATTCTACAGATATGTTTTTCTTTTTTTTACAGATTTTAAATATGTTTTGGACGAATTACAATTATGGAGGATAATTTTGCATTAACTTGGGAGGATTCCACAACTGTTGTACAAGGGGAAGAAGTTATTTGTAGTATAGAAAATGAAATATTACCTGAAGAAACTGAAGAATTCTCTGGTGTTGTTTGTGATGATGGACAAACAACAGAAATCACAACAGAACAACAAATTGAAGAGGAAGTTATTGACGATGATGGTGGTGGTGTTGAAGAAGGCGAAGAAGTTGTAGAAGATGAACATATCGTACAAGAAGTTGTTGAAACAATTGATAATGAAACTGAAGTTGTACATCAAGAGAATATTGTTTATTTAACTGATGATAATGTTATTGTAATGCAACCGGATGATGTTACTGCTACTACTGAACATGATGGTAGTGGTGGTGGTGGTGATGAAATTGTTGAAACTGGAAATGAGCAAGTAACAACAACAAATGATTTTCAACAACATTTTATGGATTGTCAAGTATCTGAAGAGATTGTAACAGAACAATGGGATGAAAGTTGTCCAGAAGAGATTGTTGTTGGTAGTGAAGAAGCTGTTGGTGGTACAGAAGAACAAACAAATGAAGATTTCGATATACCATTACCAACAGATCAAGATGAATATACAGCATCTAGACCATATCCATGTGATTTTTGTAGTCGACGTTTTCGTAAAAAAGCAAATTTAATGAATCATATGGTGGCACATCAAACTGATCGTCCACATGGTTGTAATTTATGTGGTGTACGTTATATAAGAAAATGTGATTTAATGAATCATTTAAAAGTGCACGCTTATATACCAGAAACTGATGGTATTGAAGAAGATGATATCCAACAATTTGATGAATCCGATCAAGAGAAACATAACAATAATAATAATAATAATAATATGAAAAAATTACGATTTGGTAGTGGTAAACGTAATAAAAAGAAAATTAAAGATGAATATGAGAATTATGAGAATGATGAAACTGGTGCATCCAGTTCAAAATCATATAATTATGTTGATGAAGATATGCGTTTAATGGAAGCAATGGAGAATAATGTTAAAACTGATTATAATGAATATAATAATGAATATATAACTGATCATAATAATCAACAGATTGATGTACGTTATCCGATCACAGATCCACGTAAACCATTTGTATGTCAACATTGTGGTGTTGGTTTTGCTAGAGAGAAAGCATTAGCATCACATGCACGTATACATGGTGGTGATAGTCCATTTGAATGTCAAAAATGTGGTGAAATGTTTTGGGATTTAGCATTAATGCGTGAACATTTACGTACAAAACATGGTGGTGATATTGATGATTTAATTAATGATGATATTGATGATGATGATGATTTAGGTGGTGGTGATGATGATGATGATGATGAAGATGATGATTATTCAGATGATGAAACCAAATATGGTACATTCTATTGTAGTGTATGTGGTTTATCATTTCATCGACAAGATAATTTGAAACGTCATCAACGTGTCCATATTAAAGAAGAATATGTTAATGATCATGAATTTGGTCATATATGTAATGTGTGTGGTGAATCTTTTCCGGAAGCATTAGATTTATTAGCACATGCTGAAATACATGCACGTACATCAGAACATCGTTGTATGATATGCGGTGAATTATGTACAGATGATCAATCTGTTGCTGTACATGTACAAACAAAACATGGTAAAAATTTACCACCAAATACATGTATGTTATGTGGACGTACATGTAAAGATCGTCGTACATTATTGAAACATTCATGGGAACATTCGAAAGAGAAAAGTTTTGCATGTTCAAAATGTGCAAAAACATTTCATAATAAAGCTAGATTAAAACGTCATATGTTATCACATCGTAATAAAGTTGTATCGTGTGATGTATGTGGTGAAGAATTTCCAGATGGACGATCATTAATGAATCATCGACATAGTCATAGTAGTTTATCAGGTCGGCAATTTCCATGTCGTGAATGTGGTAAAACGTTTGGTTCACGTAGTTCACAACAAATCCATATACGTATACATACTGGTGAACGTCCATATGGTTGTCGATTTTGTTGGAAAGCATTTGCTGATGGTGGTACATTAAGAAAACATGAACGTATACATACTGGTGAAAAGCCATATGCATGTGCTGTATGTCCGCGTGCATTCAATCAACGTGTTGTATTAAGAGAACATATACGTTCACATCATTCAGGACCAGATCCAAAATATTCACATAGTGTTACACCATATTGTTGTTCAGTATGTTCAGATATGTTTGCAACATCACAAGATTTAATTGTACATTTAATACATCATTGTGATATGAATACAGCAATGAAACGACAACCACAAGTTGGTCCAAGGAAGTATAAACGACGACGGAAATTGAAACCGCACGAATTGGAAATGATATCGAGTAAAGTTGATG
>JAZBGY010000447.1:0-20462 GCA_037414755.1 Lydus trimaculatus | reverse complement strand
CAACAACAACAACAGAATATCTATACAGATTCAGAAGATGAACGTGAGACACGTAGAAAAAGTAGTAAGAAGGCGAAAAAAAATTCGCCAAAATCAAGTTTAAATGAATCATATAATGATTTTTATAATAGTTGTACATCAACAATTGAAAATATAAATTCAATTGTTAATTCAAAAACAACAACAACAAATATGAATTCAAAAACGAAACGTAAACAAAAAAATGATACATCATCATCAACAGCAGCAACAACAACGGCATCGGTACCATCACGTCCGAAAATGATTCATACACAAAAAACCCGTATACCTGTTGAGACAGGTGAAGATGGTAAAGTACGACATAAAACAAAAACATTAGTAACACGTACACAACCAACTGAATTGAAATCATCAACTGGTGAACGTATACGACCACGTACAAAAAACGTTAGTTATCATATATTGAATAATGAGAAATTACCAATTGCCACGTTCCCAGAAGATGATCAAGCTGTTAATAATTTATTAAAAGATGAATTAAATAATAGTAATACTGAACAACAACAAAATAACAATAGTAATGGTGATATTGTAATGGAACAACAAACTGAACAAACACCAGAAGTTGGATCTGAACAAATTATTGAAAGTGATAATGGTGCATTTCCAACCAATATTATCAAAGTAACATCAACACCAACACAATTACATAATTTACGTCCTGGACGGCATTTGATTGTACCATGTAATAAAGTTGTACGTTTAGTTAAAGGTGGTATGATTGTAACAAAAACAAAAGAGAAAGAGAAACGTAATAATAGTAATAATAATAATAATAACAATAATAATGAACCGGAAAATATTCTACCAGATGTTGAAACAACAAAAGATGATGGTGATAATAATAGCGATATTAATAAAATAAAACAGGAAATTGTTGATCCAAGTCCATTACATGAATTAGCTGAAATATCAATGCAACATGCACAAAATATCTTTAAATGTGAGATGTGTAGTGCAGTATTCTCTGATAGAGGTAAACTGTTGGATCATGTGCCCATACATATATGATTGTAAATATAACAGAGGAACTTTACGTTTTTGTTTTTTTTCTGTTTCTTATGTAACTATTTTAGAATTTTAATTAATTTAATCGTTTTGTTTTTAAAAATTATCATTATCAATAGATTATTTTTGTAATAATAATAATAATAATAATAATATACTATATAGTATTGTAGAATTTGCTAACTTGTTATTTCAATTTTTGTACAATTTTCTTTTCTATGGAAGCCAGAACAGCGAGAGAAGATTGTAAACAATTTTTCTGTGTAAAATTATAATGAAAAGAAAAGAAAAATATGAAATAATACAAGTTGTATTTTAATCTATTTGTAATAATTTTAATTAGGTGTATATAATTTTTTTAGAATTTCAAAATATACACTAGATTCTAGTAGAAAAATGTAAGTTGTATGTTATTTGATGGAAATAAAATATTTGGTTAGGTAATCCATATTGCTTATACTTTATTAGTTGAATGATTGTTAAAAATCTATAGTAAAAGCGCCATCTATTAATAAGATACTGTAATTTTATTATATTTATCACATTTATTTACAAAATTTCAACACTTAATCCTAATCAGGTACATCATTTTATTTTTTTTATAAAACAAATGAAATATACTTTATATAAATTCATGGACAAATTATATAAAATGGAAGAAATTATTGATTATTATATGACTGTGACGTTGAATTTATATAACTGAAACTGAATGTTGGTTTATCATTAAAGGACACCTGAAATAATTCAAAATTATTTATATAATCCAACAGGTAAACTATCTTAAGGTGATATTTCCGATTCTGTACACGGGTTGTAAAGATAGAGCCTGGAAAATTCCTGTTTTTGCAAATATCTAAAATCCCCTAAAGGAATGTAGGTCCACAGCGACTTACTTGCACGGTAACCGTACGATGCAGGTAAGTTTGCGCCAACCTCATTACAAAATCGTCATCGGGAGAGCACTTTTTACAGCAATGTAGTCAAGTGATAATTTATTCTTGTTGAAAGTATTTTTGTACTGTTTGTTGTTAACAATTAAAAAAAAATAAACAAATAGCAAAAAAGATCGCTTAAGCCGCGCTTTTAGATTTGCACGGTATATCGTCTTGCCGTCCACACGTACGGGCTTTCGTATACAAACCGATTTGTGTAAGTGAGTCCACGGTAAAGCTTGTACGTTCACCACTTTGGAAAAAGGAAAAAAATATGACTACCCTACTGGAATATCACATCTTGGAAGGCACCACGAGATACCAGAATTATATTCTGTTTTACAGCATAGGGTTGAATGAGTTGTATTTTCCACTCAACGAGCATACTTAAGAGTTGACAAAGAGCTATCAGTAGTGCTCTCTCGATATAACAAATGAAATCAGTAATCCACATCAGTCTCTCACTACTACAGCCTTTTTATCAAATTTTAAAAAAATTAAAATTTTTGTTCATAGTGACTTCAAATTCACCCTTTATTGTATAAATGGTAACATTATAAGGGTAGTAAATTGTAGAGTGGTGAACGCAAATATGGAAAATTTCAAAAATAGGCTACAGTTCCACCCCCAAATAGCTCTATTAATTAATTTTTGAATAACAACCCTTCTATTTCCCTAAAATTTGCAGATAAATAGTAAAAAATCGGAAATTTCACCCTCTGGTACTTTACTTATAAAGCTAATAATAATAATTACTTGAACAGTTGAATTATAATTCCTATGATCTTTAATTCTTGGTTCTAAATATGATTCGGATAAAACACCCTGAAAAATATCAATTATAATAACAATAATACACCCAATGACATGGAAATTGCAACACCAAGAAGTGGTAAGAAGTTTTTGACCACAGTTGCCAGGAACATTTAACTATTAAAAGGTAGAAATTGATTAAAATTTTAAAGGAAAAAAAAAACAAAATATAACCATAATTTTCATTAATAATAAGTTGGTCCCCCTATTGGTTACATACTCTCTTACACTTCGTGGCATCATTTCTATTAGATGGTCGATTTTTTCTTGAGCTATTGTGTCCCAAGCAACCTGTAATTTGTACTGTAGAGCTTGCAGTGTCTGCGGACGGTACAGCAAGTTGCTCAGTCTTCTCACCATAATGTCCCAAACATGCTCGATGGACGAAAGATCGGGAGATCGGGGTGGCCATGGCTAGAAATTGACATTATTCTCTGCAAATCGGTCCATAGAACGCCTTGCAATATGAGGACAGGCGTAATCCTGCTGGAAAAGTTGCCCAAGAAATGGAAGAATATGAGGTTCTACCAGCTCATCCACATATCGCTGGGCTGTCATATTGCCTTCGAGGAATACCAAACAAGACGTACTCCCAAGTTATAGCGCTCCATACGATAATCCCCACAGACTGGTGTACAGGCCTCAGAACAGAAAATGCAACATTGCGACGTTTCGCACGTCTTCATCTGATCCTCATACGTCCATCAAGCATCCTCAAACAGACCCGGGATTCATCAATTCCGTGCAGTCGTATCCTACACCACTACAAACGCTGTTGTCGGTGTTGAGTTGTTTATGGTAACACAAGATGTTGCCGATACGATTACAAGTCGAAAGTTTTGATTCTACGGCGAACCATTCGAACAGTTACAGGACGACCTTTGTTAGCTAACCATTGATCTGGTACTGGAGAATCGGTCTCTTATTGCCATAAGATGAATATAGCGGTTCTGCGTCTCATTCGTTCTTCTTTGCTCCCCTGTGAGGTTCTTGACCCACCCTAGACCATGCCTAATGGCAGCGCAAAGAGATTTCCGATTTCTCTGAATGAAGAACCAACTACCTTCACGCAAACCAACAATACGACTTCTGTCGACTTCGTTTAACTGGCGGTAGTTTCCACATTGACGCATTCTAGTAGATGATAACTCAATAAAACAAACAATCAAAAGCCAAAACAATAAAGAAAAGAACAAAATCTAGCAAAACATGCCAAATTTGGCCAAGAAATTCCTACCCCTTTTTGGTGTTGCAATTTCCATGTCATTCAGTAGTATAATAGCAAATAATTAAAAATAAATCACACTTACTTTATTGTTAATTTCTGGAAATATTGTGCTTAAATTGAAATTTGTTAAAGATGTACCAACATTATTGATAGATGGTGATATTTCCGGATGTTGTACATTTGATCGACTATTATTATTATGATTATTATTATTACCACCATTATTATTATTATTAGATGGTACCGGTGGTAAAGGTGGCGGTAATAATGTACTTGTTGTTAAATCATTCTGTTTCGTATATAATGGATTTTTACATGGATACAATTGTGGTGTTGGTGTTGGTAAAAATCCTGTATGTGTATGGAAATCATCTGGTAATATTGGTGAATTTATTGTACCAGGCATTGAGAAAAATGAAAAATCAACAAAACCAGGCAGATTTGTATTCATTTCATTATTATGCTTCTTTCTCTTTCTATTATTATTATTATTATTACTAATATTACCATTATTATTAATATTATTATTATTATTATTAATTGCAGTCGATACTGGACAAATATTTTGTTGATTACTAACAATACGATTCTTATTATAAGATTTCTCTTTATTTAAAGTTGTTGATGATGTTGTTGTTGTAATTGTTGTTGATGTTGTTGGGAATAAATTTAAATTCTCTGTATAATCATGTGTTGCACCCATATCATGTATAAAACTATTTGTTGGTAAATAGGTTGTTGTTGATGGTGGTGGTGGTGGTGGCGGTGGTGGCGCTATAAAACTATTAGTCGTATAATTATTATTTTGAAAACTACTACTAAAATTATGTCCAAACGTTTGATGATGATGATGGTGCGAATAATTTTGATTTTGTTGTATATAATTATTATCTTGTGTTGATTGTAAATCAACTGATGGGAAATATGGTAATATTGGATTATCTGGTAAAAATGGTGGTGGTACTGATAATTTATTTGTTGTTGTTGTTGTTGTTGTTGTTATTGGATAGTTTTGACGATTTTGTGGCAATTGATGGCTAATTAAAGCTTCAGCTGAATAATTCTTTGATAAATTTCGATGATTCTTTGTATTATCACAAAACAAATCATTTGTTGTTTCTTGTAGATTTGTTGTATGATAATTAATTTGTTTCAATTGGTTTTTATTATTATGCTCTTTATCTTTATTATTATTATTATTATTACTACCATTAGAACGACTCTTATGTTGTTGTTGTTGTTGTTGTGAATGTTGTACTTTCTTCGATGACCGATTACCACTATTTCTTCTATTTGCCGTCCTAGCTGGCATATTATTATCATTTTTATTATGATCAACTAACTGACTTACTGATAAGAAATTACTTTGATTCTCATACGTTTTATTATTATTATTATTATTAATTGGTCGACGATTGTCTTTTTTCGCATTAAACTTATTGATAGAATCAGTCTTTGATTCATTCAAAAAATTCAATGAATTATTCAATGATAAATCACCAACTAATGTTGGTAATGTTGATGTAACAAAACTATGTGTTGTTGGTTCAAAAAATTGTGGTAATTTTGTTGGTGACCATGAAAACTGATTATCATCAATATCATTCTTTTGATGATGATGATGATGATGATGATGATGTGAATGATGATAATTTAAATCCAAATTCTTTCTACTTTCTTGATTATTATCATTATTATTATTATTATGATGATTCGTTAAATTATTAGAATTTTGATGGATTGAATTGAAATATGTTTGAGTTGTTGTTGTTGTTGTTGGCATTGTAACAAAAGAGTTTGTAGTGTAAATATCGCTATCTTTATTGAATTGTGGTAAAACGTAATTATCTGGTGTTGTCATCCAATTAATTGGTGCACGATCATTCTTAATTTTATTCGAATTATTTGTAAGTTTCTCTTTTGTAAATTGTGTTGATGTTGTTGTTGTTGTTGTTGTCGGTGTATTGTAGTAAGTTGTGTTAAAATTCAAATCATTCTTACGATAATCCGTATAGTTTTCGTAATTCAACGAATAATAATTGCGATTATCCGATGATTTTGTTATATTTTTATAATAATTCTGATTGAAATTGTTTTCGTTATAATTATAATTATATGTATTACTATTTGTATAAAGTGGATCAGGATAATTTTTAATTATTGTTGGATATGATGTAATTTTTGTTGATAAATCATCAAAATTATTATAATTATAATTCGTTTTTGTTTGATTCAAACAATTCGAATAATTCTTCTTAGTTGCTGTTGTTGTTGTTGTTATTGTTGCTATTGTCGATGTTGTTGTTGCCAATTTCATCTGACAATCTGTTAAAACCGCTTGACTATTCTGCAATAAATTTCCTTTACTTGTTGTTACAGTTGTTGTTGTTGTTGTTATATTTGTAGTATTTTCATAATTATACAAATTATTTGATGTGAAAAACGATAAATTATCTAAATTTAATAAATTTGGTGTTAAATTATTATTATCAGATTGTTGTGTTGGTTTTGTTGTTGTTGTATCCATTGTACCAATTTGTAATAATGTTGTTGGTGTTGTACCACGTTGACTTTCTACTGTATTATCTTCTTCTGTTACTTCAGTTACTTTAACACCTGTTAATGATGATACTAATGGAAATGCTAATAAAAATGCAGCTGTTGGTGATGTTGATTCTGGATTTTGACAACCAGATGGTACTTGTAATGTTGCAAATATATCATTTGATAATTCTGAATGATTTATATTTAATTCTAGATTTTTTATATCTTGTTGTTGGGTTGTTGTAGTTGTAGACATCGTTGTTGTTGTTGTTACCGTTGCCGCCACCGTAATTGTTGCTGTTGTTGTTGTTGTTACAGCTATTGATGTTGTTTGTTCGTTATTCGAATTTTCCACCGATATCTTATCACTCCTTAAATCTTCTGTAATCACTCTATTATCATCATTACAATTTGTTGTTTCTTCTACAACAGTTGGTGTAACAGTTGTACTTTCGATTGTAGTAACAGTAGTTGTATTTAACGTAACTGGAGGATTTTCTGGATTATTTTCCTTAGATTCGGGTAAATTCTCTTGATTTTTCGGATTTTTATCGTTAATTTCTTCAACAACACTTTTATCTGTTTGTTGACTTGTATCTTGATTCTTATTGTTATCTTTTTGATTACTTTTATCATTATTACAATCAATTTTAGTTTTTTTATTATTTTCTTTGTTATTTTCACTACATTTTCGTTTCTCACCAATTTCATTAGTTTTCTCCACTTTCTTCTTATCAGTTTTATACGTTTTATTATCATTTTTCTTTAAAACCAACTCACTATTACCATATCTTGATGTTAATGCCGGTATTGGTACTTTATTCACTTGTGTTGTACGTGTTAGACAATATTTCGGTTTAATATGAGCTAATGTTTTCGTTGTTGTTGTTGTTGTTGTTATAGTTGAGTCTGTAGTTTTTGGTAAATTTGTTGTTACTTTTGGTAATAAAATCACTGTCGAATTTGGTTGAGTTGGTGTTAAACGATTATTTGTTAAAATCTGTGTTGATAATAATGTTTGTTGTGTTGGTAGTACAGGAACAATTGTACCATTTGCTAAAATTAATGTACCTGGACCTAGTGTTGATGGTGTTTGTACTGTTGTTACCGGTTTATTATTGTAATTTTTTACATTTGTTGTTACTAAAGGTGTTGTTAATAGATTCGAATTTGTTATTACTAAAATTATATTTTTTTTTTTTAAATAATTAGAGAAAAAGACAACTAAAACTACCTGTAGAGGTGTTTTCTAATAATCCATTAGATGGGGCATTTGTGATAACATAACATGATTGTGTTACTGTTGGTTGTTTCGATAGAACAATAAGACAATTAGCTGTTGATTGATTATCACGTTTTTTCTTTTTTGTTGTTTTTAATCGTTTATTCTCGGTTCGATTTACAATAACTTTACGATGTTTCGGTGTACAATTAGTTTTTTTCTTTTTATTTGTGATTTTTTTCGATTTTCCATCAGTATTTTCCTCTAAAAACATTTTTAAAATTATTAACCGACAATTTATTGATGAAATCCGAATTACTTCCTAATTCTTTTTCTTGTAGAATTTTCGCTTGTTCTGGTGTTATCTTATTCGACCAATACAAATGACTACGGAATTTCTTTATAATAGCACAACCGGATGGTATTGTAATTTTTGCATCACGTAATAAACAACATAATTGTTCATTTTTATTTAATAAACGCCTTAAACGTTCGTGTAATTTTCTAATTTCGTTATTTTTAATTTTCTTCGTTTTCTCATCATTACATTCAGTTGTTAAATCTTTAATTTTTTCTTGAAGTTCTTCAATAAATTTCGTAGCATTTCGTAATATATCGATTTTACTTGTATTTACTGATGGATCATAGCATGGCAATTGTTTACATAATTGTTGAAATGCTTCATTTAAACGATTTCTACGTTCTTTCTCCCATTCACGACATTTACTTGAATCAAAATTGAAAAACAAATGTAATTTTTTACCAGAAATTGTGAATTAAAATATTGGAAAATTAAATAGAAATTCACCTCGATTCTCTCGGCATAATTCAATAAAGAAAAAAAACTTTTAATACAACATTATTTAGAATTTTCTCATTTGATTTACATCAATTTACATAAAAACATCTTACCACATAACCTCAATCCTTTTTTAATTGACAGTATTTGACAGTTGAGAGGCCGTGTTGCCAGATATCCCCACAGAACAAGTCGACACATCTTGCTAGGTTTTGGTAGTTTATCCTGCTTTTCCCGTTCTGTAATCACTTGTCAGCAAACTAAATAGAAAACGGAATGGCATGATTCTTTTTATTTCAACAACTCTACTCTTATGCGTTTTTGCAATATAATTATTTTCAGCACAGTTATTCATTGTCTTTATTACAATAAAGACAATGAATAACTATATCATACTGATGGCAAGCAGCAAGTAAAAATCATCTAAACGTGTTAAACTGTGGGTGAGTATTCAACAAGTTGGACTATTGATATAAGAATAATAGGTGTGTTTTAAAACTGTTCTAGTTGTTCGAACAGAATCTGCCGAGAGTACGTCAAAAAGTTGTTCGAGTAAGGTAGCCATATTGGAGTTTTAAAACGACTTGTGCAGTTTTTCACGGCGCTAAATTTGAAATTATAAGGAAACATCAGTCTTGGGGGCCCGTGAAGAAATTGTACCGGAGGTCGAGGAAGAATTTTACCGGGGCCCAGCCTCACTCTTGGCGGCCCTGCTCATGATTTCGTAATTGATTAATCAAATTGAAAATTACGCTTTATGTTGCTTCTTAGTATATGATTTTTATACTAATAAATTTTGAGTCCTATAGATACACTTTTTCTAATATTTATAAAAAGATAAACTTACGAAACTTACGAATTGAATATAAGCTGTTATGTTGCAGTTAAATTTTAGCGCATTTTTCGTGCAGCCGCAAGGCATTCTGGTCTTCATGCACCGCTACTCCAACTCACGACCTGGTGCATGAAAACCTGTTCGAACAACTTACTCGAGTGACTGGAACGAGTTTTAAAACGATTGACAGTTGCTGTTCGGGTCACTTTTAAAACGACTTTTTCCTGTTCGAGTACTCGAACGGCTGTTCAGAACAGTTTTAAAACGCACCAAATGAAAAAACTACGTAAACTGAAGAATTAGAGACGCAAATCCGTAAATCTGCAAAATATTGGCTAATTTGACAATGTTGCATCAGCTGTTGTTGACATATCAGATCACAGGGATTTTTCCCAATTGTCGCTGTTGCCAGTTTATACACCATTTCATATATTTAACGTATTTTTTTACAAGAGAATCCTTTTGATAAGACAACAAAAAAGAACAAATTCCAGCAAAAATTGGAAAATTTGACATTTATTATTTATTTATACTTGATATGTTTGTATTAGATTCAAAAAATTATGATTGAATCAAGAGAAATAAAGGAATATTGGTAAAAATGAAACTAGAATTATTTCGTTAGATTTTAGTCTTTTAAACTTTATTTTCTACAGGATATTTCTTTTAATATAATCATTTTATTAGAAAATCATAAATAGAGAAGTAATTTGTATCATTGTTCGGTTATTTTATTGATATGATCGGTGATTCTCATCAAAGAGAAAGCCGAACTAGAATTATATGGTGATAACTGTGATAAGTCCGACAACAGTGTACGAAATGTTGAGGTTATGGTGTCTTAATCAAATTTTTACCAGTAATTTTTAAAAATAATTCTAAACAATAAAAGAAATGTAGAAACAAGTATGATTTATCACAAACAGAAAGGATGCCGCTTATCAATTTGGCATCTATTCCCATTATTATTTTCTATAATGTTTTTAGTTACTGTATTTCTAACCTTTAAACTACTCACAAATGGTAATTTCATGCTTTTTTTTAATCAATTTATCAATTAATTTATTAATTATTATGTTTTAGATCATTGTAATTGTTCGAAGAAAGAAACAATTATACAATATGTAACAAAACCAAAACATTATCTTAATAAAGATTATGAATCTGAACATAAATTGGCAGTATTAGTACCATATCGTGATCGTTTTGAAGAATTATTAGAATTTGCACCATATATACATAATTTTTTAAATGAACAAAATATCAATCATGACATATTTATATTGAATCAAATTGATAATTATCGTTTTAATCGTGCATCATTAATTAATGTTGGTTATTTAGAAACGAAATCAAATTATGATTATATTGCTATGCATGATGTTGATTTATTACCATTAAATCGTAATTTAAGTTATAAATATCCAAAACAACCATTACATTTAGCTGCACCTGAATTACATCCAAAATATCATTATAATAAATTCATTGGTGGTATTTTATTAATAAATCGTGAACATTTCAAATTAGTTAATGGTTTATCAAATAATTATTGGGGTTGGGGATTAGAAGATGATGAATTCTATGTTAGATTAAAAGATTCTAATTTAAATATAACAAGACCTATCAATATATCAACAGGAATGAATGATACATTCAAGTTAGTATTAAAACAATAATGATTTCTTAATAATAATAATAATACATGAAATTTTCAGACATATTCATGGTAAAGATAGGAAACGTGATACAGTTAAATGTTATAATCAACGTGATATAACAAGAAAACGTGACCGTTTCACTGGTTTACATAATCTTAAATATAATATCATTAATTATAAATCGATGACAATAGGTAGTGCACCATTGACTATTATCAATATAGAATTGATATGTGATCGGACTAGAACACCATGGTGTGATTGTAATGATAAGAAAATTAAATAAATTTTATTAATCAACTGTGATAAACGCGATAACTGCCCTGATATCAAACTAGTTGTTGGAAGAAACGTCGGGACAAATAGCTTGATTTGTATATACAGGGTTAGTAGTTCGAAGCTACAATTTTCCGTCTTTTTAGAGAAACAAAACAAAAACACAAGTCAAAAATGATTTGATAGTAAAATGGGCCTTATCGATAAAAGCGTTTCTAAAATGAAAAAAAAAACGGTCAATATCTCTCAGAATCTATACAGAAATGAGTAAATTACCACTACAATTGAAATTCCGGAAGTATATACTCTCTATCCTTGTTTTTGTTTGGGTTCTCTAAAATATATAGAAACTATAGCTTCAAATGACTAATCTAGTATATAGTTCTGTTTCTTGGTAAATTACAGAGGTGGACTAAGGTCAATACTACCGACCGTACCGGTGAAGAGTTTGGACCTTAATCCATCTTCCAAGGGACACAATTTGTTGCCATTTTCGTGTGCAATTTTACTTTTAAAGAGTATTTTCTTTTATAAATCTATTTTTTATTTAATGATTTCTAAATATATATACATTCATTTGAATTATAATAATAATAATAATAATAATAATAATAATAGAAAAGAATAACAAATAAATAAATAAAATTGCATTTAACATTTATATTGAAATCTACAAACATTTAAAAAAAAAGTCTTTCTATCTAAACAGCCCTGTATTTTCCAATAAGTACCACCATATAAATAAATCCCAAAATCACATGAATTGAAAATAAATAATCAATTGCAAAAAAGAGGAATGTTTGAATTTTTGAGATTTATTTATTTATTGATAAGAACTTACAATAAAATCAACTATAGAAGGCATGCAGGTCGTACTAGAGATGCCTGGAACAAAAAAACAATATCATCATGCTAATAATATACAACAACAATTAATAAAACATGCTAATGGTAGGGAAAACAATAATAATATAATAAGAGTACAGTAGACTTCGGTTATTATAATCACCATAATCAATTGGTCTTTAAAACTAAGCAGTGTATTACCCGAATTTCGCTTATTGTTATCAAATTAAGCTTTGAAAAACAAAATATTAAATAATGCCATTTAAACAAAGTAAAAGTAGCAACACCAGTTAAGCCTAAAATGACACACATACTGAAGTGTGAGCGATCAAACAACTTTAATATGATGGCAAATCATGTCAGAATACTCACAGAAGAGTTTCGTGGTAAAAGACACTTATCCTATGTAAACTAACAATAAGATTAACAACAAATTGAGAATAAAAGTGTAGTAAAGCAAAAGATTTCTGTGTGACCGTCATTTAATCGGTCCTAATTGGTGTTCTTCTGATTAATCTAATTAACCGCTTATTGTAATCAAAAAGTACAAATGATTATAATAAACGAATTCCACTGTTTAAAATATAAGAAAAACAACCGAATAATTTTATTATAATTATGCTATTTACACAATTGTCTCCACATCACTAATAACTTCAATACCATGTTTTGTAAATATAAATTTAATTAATTTCTCATCACAACTTTTACATTCTTTTAATGAATATTTAGTTTTATCATTATTATCAATATTTGTTTTATTATTATCAATAAAATTTGTACAACTTTTTGAATGTTTCATTAATGTTTTCTCATTATTTTTATTAATATTATTACATACCTCCTTTTTTTTATTATTATTATTATTAAAATTATTAATTTTTGTTGTATCATTAATAATTTTATGTTCACCAGCATCATTCATTATAATTTTTACAGCTTGTCCAGGATGACGTGTTGTTGTTGTTGTTGTTGTTATTGTCGGATTTGAATTGATTAAATTTGTTTTCTGTACTGTATTATCAACTGTATCAATTGTTAATTTATTGTTATCATTTTTATTATTAAATAATGCATTATTACAAATTAACATGCAATTTGTTGGACTTGGTGATTCCATTGAAACATCCGTTGGTGATGGTGTTAAGAAATTTGAATTTAATTCAGGTGGATTTAAGTAATACTTACTAGATATCCGGCCGCATTAAAAAATATCACGAATTTATATTAATAATTCAGATATAATTCGATTTAAATTCCAGAAATACAAAAAAATAAAATACTTACGTTGTTTTGGAACCGTATAGATTATTTCTGTGAATATAATCGATCACTTTATCCGGTAATAGATATTTTACAGACTCAGATCGTCTTAAAGCTTTTCGTATTTTCGTTGAACTAACTTCATTACGTATCCATTCAGTTACTATAACAATAGTTGACTAAAAATTTAAATAATTAACAAGAAAACTCTATAGAATTATTCAAAAATTCACCATATATTTTGTAAGAGTATCAGAATTGTAAATAAATTCTAAAGGATTCGTGTTTGATCTTGTCACGACTATAAGACCATGTTCACCAACTATTGCTTCAATCTACAAATTAGTTCAAATATTAATAATAGTATGGATAATAATAAATAATCGGTTTACATCATCATCATGCCATAAACCAGGTGTACCGAAAGATTCCAACAAATCAGCCCCACACAATAATTTAATCTGTACCGGTCCAGTGATATTATTAATAATATTATTTGGTAACCAATCAATATCATCTTCATTAATTTCATTGTAATTATTCTCCTTAGAATTATGTAGAATTGAATTTATTTGATTCTAAAAAAACAAAAATTTTGAATTTCATTGATTTATTGTGATTGTTATTAAATCAAAATCTACTTGATGGTATTGTAGAACTTGTCTAGTACGGCTCCAAGTCTCTTGTTTACATTCCCAATCAGATAAACGTATCCAATCTGATGTTTGTAATGCCAATTTCAACATGTTTAAACGATGTGTTGATGATTCTAAATCTTTTTTACCGTATGCATCGTGTACAGGTGATATTAAACCACCAATTACTTTATGTTGACCCATTCTATGTAAATAATCACGTGCCACTTCTATAAATTAAATTAATTTTAAATGTGATTCATTTTTTTTTCATGAGATTGTTGGAATTTTACCAAATAACCTCAAATGCATATTGGTGATTGGATTGAATGAACCACAAGCTAATAAAATTACGTTAGTTGGTGACATTTTGGGTTGAGTATTTGTGCGAATATTGCTGTGTTTCCTGATCGAAATCGTTTCTTTTTCACTGTTTTTCACTAACGTTCACACAGATAAATTGACAACAAAGATTGACAAATGTTTGACACTTTGTAGGTTATGTTTTCAAATGCAATACGCATGACAGCAAATAACATAAATGTAGTTGGGGTGCGTTCATAAACCAATACAAGTAGTGGAAGGGAGATATACTATATCCAAGGTTCTATAATAAAATTTCAAATGACAGAAATGTCACTAACCAATATAACCGGTGATAACTACGGGTAACTACTACGCGATGGAAAAATAATCCGATTCACTGTCACTGGAAGCGGTGTTGATTTAGTTTTAAACTAAAATTAAAGAATTCACAACCATAGATAACTTAAATAGAATGAAATCTCCCTAGATTTAGGGGAACCTGTGTTTTTGGTTCCATCTAGCGACAAAACTATAGTGGAAGAACTATTAAGCGGCAAATTCAAATCAGACCATATTGACTACAATTGAATTCCGTTATCAGGTGTATAAACTAAAAAGATGTAATTGCAATTTGCCCATTCGATCTTTAGTTTCCAATGGGGAACGTTACAATTACAAAAATTTAGCTGATGCACTGGTCGATATATTGGATATTTCGTGTATTTCTTGAATTGTAGTACATATATGTACTTTGTTTTAATAAAAAAAAAATGTATTATTCCAATAAAAAGATTGGATTTAAAACTAGGAAAATATTATGGAAAAGAAAGTCAACTATCTGTGTTGGCTCTTCCATAAACAAAAAATACAACATAAAAAAAGCAGTTTTTACTTTTTATGTTGATTTTCTGTTTGATTTACAATACTTGTCTATGACATTACTGTCAAATTCTCAAATGTCAGTCTAATTCGCTGAAAGCGCCACCTGGTGGACATCATGGTTTGGGAGAACTTCCAAAAACGCGGATTCATTTTCCCAAGTATAGAGTTTACAGACCCTGTTCACAACATTATAATTTACTAACCAAATTGTCTAAATCAACGCAGTTTCCACCAGTGGTTGGACACTTTCTACCCCCACCATGCCTTTTTTTGTCAAAGTTTCGAGGCCTTTTCTATTACCAACATAACAGATTTTAAATATAAATATTGATAAATATAGCCGAATAAATTACAGACAGTTGTTAAAGATAGTGGTTTCATAATAATATCTGCTATTTGAAAATAGAAAACTTTATTCTCATCTCATATTGCCATTTTTACAGCGTTTAACGTAACATAAAACTTGAGTATAACCAAAGAATACATAGTCCATAGAAGCTCATAAGTCCAATTTTAGTGACCCATGTAAATCTTAATATCTACCCTGAAAATCCGAGGGCGACACTTGTTCAATGTCGGTAATCACCATCAATAGAACTCATCGTCAGTAGCAGTCGCCATGAGTCGCTGACAGCCAGTCATGGCCTAATGGATAGTCAAAATTGTTTGAGAAATGAAAACTAATAAAAGTAATACAAAAAATAAATTCTCGCCTTAAAATACATGACTAGCTGCCAGCGACTACTACTGAGTTCTATTGGTAATCAGTAGTAAATCACCTTAATTACCAACATTGAACAAGTGTCGCTCCCTGAGTTTCAGGGTAGGTACTAAGGTTTACATGGGTCACAAAAATTGGACTTATGAGCTTCTATGGACTATGTATTCTTTGGTATAACCTATAAAATCGTATACTTTGAGGTTATTTTTTCTTTAAAATACCGGCAACAATTTGACAACAGTGCGAACAATGGGTAAAGTTTTATTTTGCCAGAAGCACCAATATAATATACTTTCATACTGTCAAGTCTAGAAGGATAAAGTTAGAGACTTTTGAAATATCAGGTTGGGAGCATTTTTGCAAAATTTTATAATAGAATCTTGGATTTCTTTATATATCGTTTTTTTTTTTTAAGTTAATGATCTGAGGTTTAGAATGCCAGGATATAGACAACTACGTGAAGAACGTATGGAGAAATTGGATGAGGAATTTATTAAAACAATTAAATTCCAAAATAAACGGAAATTGATTGTTGAAGAAGAAATTGTGGATGCTAATGATGATGAGAGTATAACGGCATTAGGAGCAAGGTCCATTTGCCATAGACCGGAAGGAATCAAATAATTATGTTCAAATTCCTAAGATTACTGAAAACATTGTAAAATCGATGACCGAAGGCCGAATAGTGAAAAATAGTAATCGCCATTGTGCAACTGCGAAATCGCCAAAAATAATCGCTAGTCGCGTCATAAAAAAATGTCAAGCAAAAATTCCAGTGAAAATCGCCACATCTGACAACCCTGCCTTAGAAAAGCTTTCAGATAACATCTTTTCTGTCAATACGTTTTTACGTCATTTGACTTTTCCTATCATGATCACGATTACACCCATTTCTGATTTATGAACGCAGTGCTCAACTATTAGTATTCAATTCTAATAGATGGCGCTTGGCAATACCGATTTATTGACAAAATTCTAACCCTAAAATTGCAATTATTTAATTACCATCAGTGTAATTAATGTAATTTATAATTTCGTAAAAAAGTAGCAACATGTTAGACAAATCAGAAATGGATCAAGTGATTTTAGCTACAGGAGGATATGATCACACAATAAAATTATGGCAAACACATTCAGGCATTTGTTATCGTACAATGCAACATACAGAATCGGTAATTTACATTATCAGCCCCAATTTGATGTACAATTAATTAAAAAAAAATCATAATTTTTGTTTTGTAGCAAGTAAATGCACTTGAAATAACACCAGATAGACAATTATTAGCATCAGCTACTTATCAACATATATTCATGTATGATTTAAATTCAAATAATCCAAATGCTGTTGTAAATTATGAAGTACCTAGTAAGAATATAACAGATATTGGTTTTCAAGTAGATGGTAGATGGATGTATTCAGGTGGTGAAGATTGTCGTGTACGTTTATGGGATTTGAAATCGAAAAGTACACAATGTCCAAAAATGTTTGAAGTACAAACACCAGTAACTTGTGTCTGTTTACATCCAAATCAAGTTGAATTATTTGTTGGTGATTTAAGTGGTATTGTACATAAATGGGATTTAAAAACTGACCACAATGAACAGATATTTTACGGAACTGTAGGCAATTTTTGTATAATTTTATTGAAAAACAAAATAATTCTTAATCAAAAACAAAAATTATTAGGCACCTGAAAAAGATACAATGATTGTAGATGTTGCTATCAATCCAACTGGTTCAATGATGGCAGCTGTTAATAATCGTGGCACATGTTTTGTATGGAATTTACAATCTGGTCATATGGATGAACCAACAAAATTAGATGAATGCCAATCATTTACAGCACATAATCGACATGGTTTATGTTGTGAATTTAGTCCAGATTCAAAATATTTAATAACAACATCAGCTGATCAAACAGCAAAAATATGGGAAACGAACGAATTCAAATTGGTACAGGAATTGAAACAGGATGGACAAAGATGGGTATGGGATGCTGCATTTAGTTCAGATTCACAATATGTTTTTACAGCATCATCAGATGGTTATGCGAAATTATGGAATATTGAAAGTGGTAATGTGGAGAAAGAATATGCCGGACATCAGAAAGCTTTAACTGCTTTAGCATTTAAAGATTGTTCTGTCTAATTTTTAATAAAATAATTATAATTACAATAATAGTTTACGTTTCTAGATCATTTAACAATAATTTGACATTATTTAAATAATCAAAATCATACTCTAATTGTTGTTTTTCAATAAACTTCAATAGGGTTAACAATTTTTCAGTTTCGTTGAAAACACATGTATCAGTTGATTGTATTTTTGTTAACAAATAACAAAATAATTGCAAACAATCGTCTAAATCACCACTACTTTCGTTCTTAATAATAAATAGAATCTTAATTAAATATTCAATAATATTCCCATTAAAGGGGCATTGAAGTGTACGGAAAATATAAGCAAAAGCTTCAATATAGAAACGAAATTCATTACTAACAGGTAAAAGATTCTCAATGAACGTATAATAAGATAATAGAGTTTCAACAATTTGAACAATACGTTCTTTACATTTTTCGATTCGATCTAAACATTGATTGAATTCAATACAAAAACTAAAATTGCATAGAATCTCACAGAAATGTTTTGTTGCATTCTTAATATTATCATCATCGAAATTACATTCATTATCCATTTGGATGATTTGTTCATAACCGACTAATACTGATGGTAATAAATCTTCATCTAATATTGAAATATTGTGTTTTAATTTTGTTGTAAAACTGGCAACAACACGTAAAGTGTGTCCGATTAATTCTTGATTTGTTGAATTTTCTAAAATAAATCCAATTTGGTTTATTACAATCGTATTAATCATATTATTATTATTGTTAGGAAATATAAACAATAATGCATGAATAAAACGCATTATTTGTATTAGAATTAATGGATCGTCTGTTTTTAATAAATCCAAAACAATATCGATCTGTTCTTGATTAATGTGATCTTTACAATTATTTGTTGAACATAATAAATTGGCAAAAATACCAATAACAATTTCAATAAAACGATTCTCATTTGGATATTTTAATAATGCATTACATGCTATTGATGGATATGATAATTGTAATAAATAATTACAAACTGTGGATTCAGTTGTCATATCCCATAATGAACATAAATCATTCTCAACATCATCATTCCAATTTAAATTTGATAAATTTAATAATGTTTTCAATACAAATCGTTCACTATACATTGTATCACCGATAGCATCACCACGTAATTTTTGTATTGTTTCTTCATCAATTCCACTAGTATCTAATTCTTGATTTGATGATTGTATTCCATTTATATCATTTTGAATATTGTTCGTTATTATAGAAGATGTGGAACTTGATTCTTCCATTGTTGATTGAGGTTATGTCACAGTTTTACTATTCATAAGAATATTTTGCATTAACAAACAGTTAAAAATTGTTTATTTTGATTTATTTATTAAAATTACGGTTTATTATGATTGTTTATATTCGATTTTTAGGTTATGTAATTTTGACATGAAAAAAAAATGACGATAGACGATGTTAGCGCTCCGAAGTGAGGTGGCCTCAACTAGTACTCACATCTAACGAACATGCATGAACAGTGAAATATAAAGTTTGTCCCATGAGTTAAGAGATGCCGTAAAATAATAAAAATTAGTTCACAATAGATACAGAAGGAAGGACTTGATGGAAATGGTGAAATATTGCCACTATAAATAAAGATTTAAAATTATTATTCTTTTAATATTCGCTTTACTTTAAATAAGACCAATACTCAACACTACCTGCTTTTGGGGAAGATCGACCCTTTCCTATGTTTTTAAAAAAAACATCTGTGCAGTTTGTGGTCATGACAAATTTTAAATATTTATTTATGGTGGCAATATTTCATCATTTCCACCAAGTACTTGCTTCTGTATCTGTTGTGAACTAATTGTTATTATTTTACTGCATCTCTTATGTCATGGGACAAACTATACCAATTGCTTTTTTTATCGAGGAACATTGGAAAATATTTGTTACAGCCCACCGTCAATGTTTCTACATGAGATAGAGAGAGATAAAGAAAAAACAACTGGTCAAGGGTGTTTAAAATTGTAAAAATTATCAACACCCACTTCTAAAATACTCACCCCCTTTAATGGAAGATGTCTCATTTTTGGCCACTATTTCTATTGAAAGTTGTAAACAACCAGATGTTAAGTGTATCTATCTTTCTTATGTCCATTGGGATACATCGAGATCTTGTCGGCGAACATGCAACTGCAATGTACCAAACAAAGATAGAACGACATTTGTGATTGTATTCCTGGCCGAGGAATGTTTTTAAAATTTTTCATCTTCTAATCAATCCACTATGATTATTCAGACCTTACAATAACAGATATCGCAAACGTAGTT
>JAZBGY010000446.1:0-53029 GCA_037414755.1 Lydus trimaculatus | reverse complement strand
CACATTAACAATACCACAATCTGAACCTTTCGGTCCAATCCACTGAAAATCATATTTTTGTGATTACCAACATAATAATTGTAATTTACAATAATTACTTTGAATATATTGCTGATATTTTGTGTGAAAATACTCGATGATAATCCTTGTGGTACCTCATTATTCCAACTGATAGCCTCTTCAATGTTGTTGGTTTTTAAAACGTAAACAATCGGTGCGAAACACTCATTGTGCACTAGAGGATTGTTGTGATTCAAACCGGTGACTATAGTTGGTTCAACAAAATAACCAGAACGGTCAAGTTTCTTGAAAATAATCAAAATTATTGAGATTCAATTGATTTCTAAGGAAATTTCCATACTTTACCACCGAATTGTATAGTACCGCCTTGTTTTTTAATTTCTTCGATTGTTGTTAAATATTTATTTAATGATTGTTCACTGTGTAATGGTCCTATTAGTGTACCATCATCTAACGGATCACCGATACGACTTACAACTTGACTGTAGGCGTTTTTCAATTTTTCCAAAACTTCATCATACACCTACAATTTTATAAGAATTAGCTAGTTAAAAGGGGATAAATACGGAAATATCCACATTTTTGTGTAGAATTAATCTTCTAGTTGTTGTACAACGTTGTCCAGCTGTTCCAACACAAGCAAATAAAGTGGCACGTATTACCATATCTAAATCAGCATCATCTGCGACAATAATCGCATTATTACCACCTAATTCTAACAAATGTTTGCCAAAACGTTTCTGTACTTCCATCCCAACTTGTTTACCAATCTCACAACTACCAGTAAATGATAATAATTTGATTCTTTGATCACTCGACATTGCTTTACCAACATCAGCACCACCACAACACAAACTAGCAATAGCACCAGGTAGATTATTATTTTTCAAAACATTACCAATAATTTTCGTTGTAGCAATTGATACTAATGGTGTAGTTTCAGCACTTTTCCATAAAATCGTATCACCACACACCATAGCTATAGCACTATTCCAACCGTACACAGCAATAGGGAAATTAAATGCTGATATAACACCGATACAACCTAACGGATTCCATTGTTCCAATAAAACATGACCTGGACGTTCTGATGGTAAAATAGAACCATTTAATGTACGAGATAAACCAACAGCATAATCACAAATATCGATATATTCTTGTACTTCACCAATACCTTCTGGTAGTATTTTACCCATTTCTAATGATACTAATTTACCTAATGGTACTAGAAATTTACGTAATTCATCACCGATTTGTCGGACAATTTCACCACGACGTGGTGCTGGTAAATCCGACCATATTTCCCAGGCTGATTCGGCTTGTTGGACACAATCATTATAATCGGTAATATTACCTTGGATTATATTTGCGATAATTCGACCATTACTTGGACAAATCGATTGAATTGTCTGTGAATTTGTTTTGGAGAAACTGTATTAACGGAAATAAAACGTCAGGGTAAACTTACCGATCCCGAACCTTTCCATTTTGTACCATCATAAACACCTAAATTCGTCTCTTGTAAACCTAGATCTTTTAAAAATGCGTATTTAGGATCTGATATTAGTGTGGATAGGGACATTTTTTGTTTAATAAAACACGAAATTTGTCCAATTCTTGTTGGATTTCTTAACAAAACGTTCATAATTGTTGTTAACTTAGCAACTGTGTTATCTTGAAACTCAAGATTGTTGTTATTTTTGTAATTCTCAACATAAACAAGATAAAACCGAAAATATGATAAGAGTCACAGAATCATTATTTAGAAATGGAAAATTATCAATTATTGATAAAATTGTGATTTTATTATTAGAATAAATATTGGAATATTTCATTAAAATGTTTATTTATAAATAAATACATATTTTGTCAAAAAAAAAAATTATAAAACAGTCTTTCTATGAGGCATTCATTCTTTGTTTGAATTTTCTAAGAAATTCTTTGGCCAATTTATCACCTTGTCGATGTTCTAGACACTTTACAGCATCAGTAGCTGAAATTTATCAATTTTTTTTTAAATTACACTCAAATCTCTATAATTGAACTTACTCAAATCATTAGGTCTGCCTAATTGTAGATGAATTTGTGGTAATTCAGTAATATCGTTATCAGTCCGTGGAATATCTTTAAAATGTATAAATGCTTCACCAATATATTGATTATTGTAGCCTAATAGATCCTTATCTTTAACACTAAATAATACTAAACCATCACTAAGATTCGCTTGTTCCGGTGATAATTGTCTAGAATTGATTTTAATGATTATTAATGTAATTTTTTTAATTAAAAACTAATCGATTTACATATTGAAAGTTTCATCATATAATGGAAATTGTGTTTTATAATGTGTTTGTGTTTTAGGTTTTGTAATTCCTGTAAATTTCTCTTCTGGTAATAAATGTAAACGTATAAATGAATCACATGAACCATTTGAATCCATTGCAATTAAATTCCTAGCATTCATCAATTCAATTTGTAATTTATTATCATTATTGAATTTAATACGTATTGAAATTTCACCATATGGTGAATTATCAATTTGATTATATTTACGATATAAATCTAAATGTATTTGATGGATAAGATCACAAGTTTCTAAACCATTAAATTGTAATAATTGATCAGTACGTTTTAAATTATCACAATATTGATGATCGGATGTTTTAAATGATCCAATCATTAAATTCATTGTTTTATGTAGATTGGCGAAAAATGAAGGTGGCCGTCTTTTCTATGGAAAATAAAAGAATTATGTGAATATTTATAATAAATTACATGGAAATTGCAACACCAAGAAGCAGTAGGAATTTCTTGATCAAACTCCAATTCTTCAGTTTCTTTAACAATTTTGCCAGGTGTATGTTTTGCGAGATTTTGTTCTTTTCTTTATTGTTTTGGCTTTCGTTTTATGCGTCAACGTGGAAAATACCGCTAATTAAGCGAATTCGACAGAGTATTGATGGTTTGCGTGCTATCATGCGCTACTGTCAAGCATGGATTAGGGAGGGTTAAAACCGTCACAGCAGAGGAATCGGGGGGCCAAAAAAAAGAACAAATGAGGTGCAGGACCGATATATTCGTCTAATGGCAACAAGAAATCGATTCTACAGTACCAGATCAATTGCCGATCAATGGTCGACCTGTAACCTTTAGAACGACTTACCACAGAATCAGAGTTTTCGGCTTGCAATCGTATCAGCTACATTTTGTGTTATCATTAACAACTAAACACCAACAGCTGTGTTTGGAGTGGTAGAGATTACGATTGCACTGGAACCTGGAGTGGCATAGAGTGGTGTTTGAGGGTCAGATGAAGACGTTAGGAAGGTCGCAATATTGCGAGGTCTTTGCACTAAACTATAGGGGTTAGGGTATGGGGTGCTATAACTTATGTGGATGAGGTGGTGGAACCTTATATTCTTGCATTTCTTAGGCAGTTGGAAGACGGACTTTTCCTCATATTGCAAGACGTTCTATGGACTGATGTGCAGAGGATAATGTTAATCGAGTATGTTTACTGGGACATTATGGGGAAAAGATTGAGGAATTTGCTGCAACCACCGCGAACACTGCAGCACGAATTACAAGTTGCTTGGGACACAATACCGCAAGAGGAAATCGATCATTTGATAGAAACGATGCCACGAATGGTAGGAGAGTGTGTAACCAATAAGGGGGACAAACCCTTTATTAATAAAAATTAGGGTTATTGCTATCTTCTAGTAGTTGGTCAAAAAATTCCCGTCCTCCTTCTTGGTGTTGTAATTTCCGTGTCATTCAAACAAAAAATAAATTAGAAATACTTCAATATTAGATTGTATGATATTGTTGAGAATTTCGTTGAGTTTCTCCCAGACAATTTCTAATACACGATTAAAATTCTCTTCATTTAATTCATTATGTAACATTGTCAAATTATTATCAACGTACATCATTAAACGATCAACACTATTATTGTCTTGATCGTACAATTCGGCACCTTCTATCAATAAACGTTTCATAGCTGGTGACATCTGGAAATTGATCAAAAATTTACAAAATAACTGTTTTAATTATAAAAAATTATAAAATAGTTACTTTAGAGACGACAATTTCTAATAATTCGATAATTTCATTACGCACAGTATCAATTGAATTCATAATAACATTCTCTAATGTCTGTTGACAACGTTGTGCTTCTAATTGACTTTTTAATTCTGATAATTGTTTTATAACATCATCCATACCTAATTCATTTGTAAATGGTTCCAAAGATTGTCGTACATATTCAATATTATTTATAGCTAAACACCATTCTTCTGTTACTTGAAATTTCTTATCATCGACATCTATACCCATACCATCAACTTTATCCGACATTTTACCAGCATAGAATACACAACAACGACAAATATCCTAAACAAAACAACAAACATCATAACTTTCTATTAGATGATAAATAGACAATCAACGACTTACGTCGATAATTTTAGCGATAAACGTATAACAACCTTCAACATCCGGCCAATTGAGTTGTTGCCAGAATACCTTGACCTACAATTAATTGGAAATAATACAAAATTAACAACAAATTAAAAAAATGTTTAAAAATAAATCAACAAACTTGATAGAATATTGTTAATGTATCAACAGCCGATGAACTATATTTAACATTCGTATCAACTGGTATTAAATTATCTAATTCTACAGCTTTTTCGATACGTTGTAATGCTTTAAATACAGCAATATCCAACCATTGGGCTACACCACCATAAAACCATTGATAGAAATTTTTTATATGGAATTTATCATAATCTAATGGACATAAACCTTGTCCTAATAATACAAAACGTTGTACAGCTAAATATAATTCAAATAATAATGTGCCTTCACTTAATGTACGATCTGAATCGATTTGATTTATTGTAAAACCGGTAAATTGTAATTTTTTTAACGATTTACAAATATTTATTACATCCGGTTCAGTTAATGTGGCAATTTTCGCTTGATAAAACGTATATAATGTTTTAGCATATTGGAAATTGATATTTTCTTGAAATAATTTATCATAGAATTCAATAGCTTTCTGTAAATCACTTCTTATCAATTGGATAATTTGTATTAAATTTTGTAAACGTCCCATATCACTATCATCTTGTTTGATATTATTCAACATTATATGATTGAACCAATCGGATGCACCCTGTATAACAGCATCATTAATTACACTATTTATATCATAAATTACATCATTATCATCATGATAACTCAACCATGGATATAGATTTTTTGGAAATAATTCGTAATTATTTGGTATTTCTAATAATTGAATTTTTTTAATTATATTTAGAACTTCCACAACTTGTTTGATAACAGTTTTATCTTTACAACCGTTTTTGCGACGTAATTTACGTAAAATCGAAAAACATGATGGTAGAAGACGTTTTGTCGATTCCCAAAATAAACGTACATCTTCCTCACAAAAACCGTCATTAATTTGTGTTGATTTTATCAATTTATCCAATAAATTTGAGAATAATGTGAAATTCAATGGATGATTATTATGAATCATTGTATAAACCGACCATTGACATAATGCTACAATTGTTGGATTTAAACCAGATTGGGCTATATGTTGTGTTATCAATGTGTCAGCTTGTGCACTAAATGTACCACACCACCAATACGGTGCAACTTTAGACATTTCAATTTCATGTAATAAAATAATACGAAGTAAATGTCGATGTTCTTGTGCCGCAACTTGATTATTCTTCTCCGAACTGAAACCTATACGTATCTTTAATACACCTTGACGATTTGTTTTGTTTTTCTTATCGAGACTATACCACATCGTCATACCGGAAGCTGGAATTGTCTACAATTTTAAACAATTAATTATTCAATTATTATAATGGGCGCGCAATTGGTACTTTTAGTGGAATTTTAGCGATACCAATTAATTCGTTCTCGTGTTGTCCGGTAGCTGCAGTTACTGCAATTTCTTTAACTAATTTCCGTACACCTTTAACACCTTTAACATCGAAAATTTTGCCTAATTTCTCTTTTACAGATTCAGCTGGATCAAAATCCCATACTTCTAAACATAGTGTTTCATCGGATAGATCTTCATTAATTGGCCTGTTTTACAAAACAATAATTAATTTTACAAAATTCTCTAATAATACAATTAATTTACAAAGCGAAATGTTCCTCCCATATTGGTGTTAATGTGGCTGTTTTAACTGATGTATTATAACGATGTGATGAATTATTTGCTAAATATAATGTAACAAATGGATCACTTAAACCATTTGAATCTTTCGGACGTAAATCTTTTGCTTCAATCACTTCAACATGTAATAAGATTTCAGGTGGTTCTTTTTTCTCAGCAATTTCCAATAATTGTTGATGTTTATCGTTTGTTATCTTGAATGCATCTTGTACATAATTGAATAATGTTGTTTGACCTATTTCATAATTTACTTCACAACCGACATTATGTAGAATTTCATATAGAACTTCAACGTAAAGTTCATCTATCTGTAAATCAAAGAGGCAACACAAATAATTGAAGATGTTAACAATTTTGTGGATAAAATTGATTAAAAACTAGACTTACAGTCATTGATGCCAAATACATACTAGTTTGTTTTTCTAATTCATCTTTTCTTATACCACGAAAATTATTTTTGTACAATTTTTTTTTATGTAGCGTTGCAGTTGGATTGTTTAGAAACGGTTCAGAAATGCTCGCTTTCAACATGCTTATCGATTATAATTTTTCTACTATTAATGTCTAGTTGTTATTGATTATTTCGTGACTCATTCAGAAAACGCTTATTGATGATTTTAACACAAGATTGCGACTGAATCAAAATTCACGATGAAATGTGCCAAAATCTATTCTTAGTTGGAAGTTGCGTGAGTGATTCTACATTTTTTTTTTTATATTTTTGAAGAAAATTTCCCATCAATAATAAACAACAGTACAGCAATTATACGGGGGAATGTATATTTATAGTTTAGGTCAAGTATCTTCAATTTTACAGTTTAAAAATCCGAATTTATGGATTCTACTTGACGTCAAGTAGAAGTAGCAATTTGGATTTTGATTGGGAGTCGATTGATCGAATATTTATTTGATAACTTAATGAAAAATAGTTAATTAAACAAGTGTTAGAAAGATATCTAAAAATACGTTGTTGAAAGTCTTGGTTAATGTCAGACGCAACCGGATTACATCATAAGTATCGCTATAAATAACGTCAGTCTTATCATCATCATCATCATCACAGTCTAGGCTGTAATAATCGTACTTACATTCAAAGCTGTTGATATAAAATCAGAATTATCTTTATGTTCTTCATTATCCGAATCGGATGTTGTTGAAATATTCTCATTATCGCTATTCTCATCAATTTTACATTCATTTTCATTATCATCAGTTGTAGCAGTAGCAGCAGCAGCAGCAGCTTCTTCAGCTACCTTCTCTTTTTCAGCAGTCTCTTGACGTACAGTTGATTCAACATTTTCACGAAACAATGAACCGAATTTCTCAAAGAAACCACCATCGATTTGTTGTATCCTGAAATTTACAATTTTGAAAACATTGCAAATAGCACCAACAAAAAGGAAATTATAAATAAATCTGATTATTAAAACTCAGGTTTCGGACTGACATCGTTTTTATTTATTAAAATCTATACGGACTCCCCAAGATCCATGAAACAAATGTACCACTACGTCCAATCACAAGCTCAAGGAGGTCTCCAACAAGTGCGTTGACTAGATTTTTGCTTAAAATCATACAACCACTACAAGGACGCTCATCATCATATGTACGCAACTCCAAGCACTTTGTGGAGATAGTAAAAAGTATTGACGTAAAATTTGAAGACCTTTTTGTAAGCTTCGATGTGGAGAGCCTTTACACAAACGTCCCCCTAAATGAAGCACTCGACATTATCAACAAACGACTTTCCGAAGACGATACTCTTTTTGAAAGAACACGCATTCCAATACATCTTCTCTCAGATGCTGCCTAAAGAATACCTACTTTCAATTGGAAGACAGATTCTACTCCCAAGAAGACAGGCTGATAATGGGTTCACCAGTAGTTGTGAACATCTACATGGAGTGATTCGAGAACCACGCCATGGAATGCACACAAATGAAGCCCAAACTATGGCTACGGTACGTAGACGACACCTTTATACTATGGAACCATGACCAACAGCAACTGGAACCCTTCCTGGACCATATGAACAATATAAGACCTACAATGGAAACAGAACAGGACGGCCTTTCCTTGACGTATCAGTCACCAGATCCAACGGACGCATAAAGACCTCAATTTACAGAAAACCAACTCACACAGGACAGTATACCTTCATCATGATTATAACCATTCACATTCCACGAAACATGGCATCATACTGACATTATTCAAGAGAGCTGAAGATTTGTGCAGTGACGAAGAATCACTTAAACAAGAAATGGAAAAAACAAAACGGATACGTCGCCAGACTAATAGACGACACTATAACCAAATACAAAGAAAACAGGAACAGACCTAGAAACACAGAAAGACCTGGAACAAGAATCACCATACCCTATATATTAAGGGTTTATCAGAGAACATCCGACGAATTGCCAAACGCTACGAAATCGAGACCACGTTCAAGTCGACACAAAATCTTAGGACACTACTCGCAAATACAAAACTTAACAACAAAAACAACCGAAAGGGCTGTGTATACATGGTCCCATGTGAATGTGGTGAATCATACATAGGGGAAACTGGAAGACCACTTGACACCAGCTTGAAAGAACACCACAGACACAGCATCCAATGGGATAGAACCAGAATTATAATCAATGAAAAGAAGAGTCAAGAAAGCTAATTTCATTAAAACATCTCAACAGCGTGTTTAGTCAATCCAGTGTTGATGTGAACAAAATTTGGACACCACTTCTGGCAAGAACAACCGAAGTCAAAAAGGAGAAGGCGGAGCAAACACGGCTGAGTGAACGCAAATTGTAGATAAATTAGTGGACAAAACTTGTAGTATTCAGTTATACACTTGAAAATTAGCAGATATCAATACTGATCGAAACGTTGTGTTTTTTAAAATAATTTTAATAAATAAAGACGATGTCAGTCCGAAACCTGAGTTTTAACAATCACAATAACATCGTCTAGACTTACAATAAATAAATCTTATTGTATTTTATTATTCTTATTATTATTATTATTAACACTTATGATACAGTTATACAATTTCATCAAGGATTACAACAAATAAAGATAAATAATCAAGTGTTTTTCTTAATAATGAGGTCAATAACGTATGTCTGTACTTTATACAGAATTTCCAGTGTACTCTTGATAAATTGCTAAAATTACACCATTAATGGAAGACTTGTTTGGAAGACTAAAATCAGCTTAAATTCTATAATTTATAACAATAACGTAGAATATTAATTAAAATAAACAAAATAATATCATTTTTATCTCGATTATACAATTTATCTTATCACAATATAAATTTTTCTTTCTAATTTATAAATTACCTAAACATATATATTTAATATAAGTAAAATCATCGATGCCATGATGTGAACCTTCACGTCCTAATCCTGATTCTTTAACACCACCAAATGGTGCTTCAGCAGCTGATATAATACCTTCATTAACACCACACATACCAACTTGTAAATGTTTTGTAACACGAAATATTTGTTGTATATTTTCTGTAAATATATAACCAGCTAAACCACGTTTTGATGAATTTGCAATTTTTATAGCTTCATCTTCATCATTAAAACGTATTAAATTAATTGATGGACCAAATATTTCTTCTGTATAAACTTTCATATTATCATTAATATCTGATAATATAGTTGGTTGATAAAATAATGGTCCTAAATTGGGTAATGATTGACCACCTATTAATAATTTTGCACCTTTATTGATAGCATCATCAATTAAATTTGATACTTTATCGAATTGTGCTTGATTAATTAATGGACCAATTTGTGTTTGATCTGATTTACCATCACCGATTTTTAATTGTTTAACTTCTTTAATTAATTTCTCAACAAATTCATCATAGATTTTATTTTGTATTAAAAAACGATTTGATGCTACACAAGTTTGTCCACAATTACGAAATTTCGATGATATTGCCGATTTAACAGCACAATCAATATTTGCCGATTCAAAAACAATAAATGGTGCATTACCACCTAATTCTAAACCAAGACGTTTAATACCAGATGAACATTGTTTGTATAATAATTTACCAACTTCAGTTGAACCAGTAAATGAGATACCGGCAATTGATGGATGTGTACATAATAAATTACCAATAGATGGAGCATTCGATCGATTACATGTAACAATATTAAAAACACCATCTGGTATACCAGCATCTTTGACTAATTGTGCTAATGCTAATGCTGTTAATGGTGTATCTTCAGCTGGTTTTATAACACATGTACAACCGGCAGCTAATGCAGCACTAGCTTTACGTGTTATCATAGCATGTGGAAAATTCCATGGTGTTATTAGGGCTGTTACACCAATTGGTTGTTTTTCAATTAAGAATTTTTTTGTACGATCAGCACCATGTATTATTTCACCATCAATACGTCGAGTTTCTTCTGAATAAAATTCAACAAATGAATTACCATAATTCACTTCACTTTTTGCCTCATTTATCGGTTTACCAGATTCAATTGTTACAATTTCAGCTAAATCATTTTGATGTTTTGTTAATAAATTATACCAATTTCTTAATAAATTTGAACGTTCTTTTGGTGTTGTATCTTGCCATATATTAAATGCATTTGATGCTGATGTTATAGCATCATTTACATCGTCAATATTCATATCAGGTACTGTAGCAATTTGTTCACCATTTGATGGATTTATAACATTAAAAACATTATTATTACGTGCCGATATCCATTCACCATTTACAAATGCTGTTTGTCGTAATAAATGTAATTGTCGATGGATTAAATGTTTTGTTTGTGTTAATGAATTTGAATTATTCGTTAGAAATTGCCACATTTTACAAATCATTCACTTTTTAATACAACTGATAACAGATAAACCAATTTTATTCAATTATTATAACCTCAATTTATAAACAGTGTTGACATTTGAATGTCAAATTAATCGAGAATAGAGATGGGCGCTCGATTACGCATATCCTGGAATGCTGACTCAAATCGAGAAGGGGGATCCTCTTATAACGCGGTTAATTTGTAGCGCACACAGTTAGCGCTATTGCAGTTTTTACTATACATTATCAGAGTCATGTATTATAAGATAGTTGACTGTAGACTGTAGATATATCAGTTATAGCAAAGAATACATAGTCCATAGAAGCTCATAAGTCCAATTTTTGTGATCCATGTAAACCTTAGTACCTACCCTGAAACTCAGGGAGCGATACTTGTTCAATGTCGGTAATTAAGATGATTACTACTGATTACCAATAGAACTCAGTAGCAGTCGCTGGCAGCCAGTCATGTATTTTAAGGCGAGAATTTATTTTTTTTATTACTTTTATTAGTTTTCATTTTTCAAATAATTTTGACTGTCCATTAGGCCAATTAGGCCATGACTGGCTGTCAGCGACTGATGGCGACTGCTACTGACAAGAAGTTCTATTGATGGTAATTACCTTAATTACCGACATTGAACAAGTGTCGCCCTCGGATTTTCAGGGTAGGTACTAAGATTTACATGGGTCACAAAAATTAGACTTATGCGCTTCTATGGACTATGTATTCTTTGGTTATAGCAAGGCCAACGTAAATTTTTGCTTCGTGTTATAAGAGGGTTGTACATAGACCGAGACTTGTAGAAATACCAGGCGTTTCACGTAAAAGTGTACGTTCCGGCAAATCTGTTATTTATGCATTAAACTAGAAGATCTAAATAACCTTTTTCCATAAGGCTCCCTATGAAATTAGAAATGGATTACTAAAACCTTATCGTCTAATCGTAAAATTCCTTCTTATATTGGACATGTTTCTTCATTGCTCAAATCGCCATTTGGTTACTCTGGACGCCCAAATCGTTTCTTTATTATCCCCGAATGTCAAATGTTTGAATACCAGAGATATGGAGGTAGGGAGAATACGCTTCGACCACTGCGCACCCAATATTGATGGAATGGCATGGGGGCAGCCATTTTGCCGGTTACTGTATCAAAGTATATGTAATTTGAACTGCTTCTCAAAACCACCACCAGGGTGCGTATGGCTGGGCTACAAATCCCAATAGAATTATTCATTAATGACCGGCAAAATGGTGGCCTTCAATTTTAGCTTGTTGGCGCAGGTTGAAGCGTATTCTCCCTAGAGATCACAGTTATATTAATGTACTGTGATGGGAATATCGCTTCCCCTGACGAATTTTTGATAATGGCCAATAGTATTGAAATCTTAAATATGGGCGGGGCTAAAAACACCATCAGTGGCGTCAATAAAATTTTAAAAATTTACATACAAATAAATACGAAATTAAAACAATTTATTATTAATTGAAAGTATCATACAATAATAGATGTTAATTAATTAATTATTGTATGATACTTTCAATTGATAATAAATTGTTTTAATTTCGTATTTATAAACAAATTTAGAATCTATTCTCGGCGCTACTGAATGTCATTCTAAACAATCATGGCTGAAAGTTGAATACTATTGGCTATTATGCAAACCGTAGCCGCCTCAAGGGCAGGTCCGAAAACGAGCGATTTCCCCTCACAGCCCGAAAAGTGCGGCATTACTCTACCTCCATATCTCTGTTGAATACCCTTTCACGTACCAGTTGTCAGACAGTATATGGGACCACAATGCATTGCGGTGCAATTTTGAAGCGCCAAAATTAAACTATAAAAATCTAAAATTAAATTAAATAATGGAGAAATACAATGTTGTTTATGTTTTTTTGCAAAAAAATATTCTTAATAATTTTGAAGATGAACAATAATGATTAATAGTATACAAAAATGAAATTTAATACCAATTTCTACTATAAATAAATAAATATTTTAAACGTGGCGCCTAAATTTTATTAGGTTATGTTGATCAGACTTGGAAAAGGTGCACAAATCGTTTCTTAATTCTAGAGCGTCTAATCTACTCTGACAGCTGTTTGACGTACTCCGGCCCAGAGCAATAATGAAACATACCCATTATATCCAAGGACCTAATTGATATAGAGAGATATAGAGAGCAAAGCGGGTTCACAGTCCTAGTCTAACTGAATCTTCAAAAAACCCTAACAATATTAAATTTCCTAACTTTATGCGATGAAATCTAGAAACTATACATCCGATAAGTTGGTATTGCCTTTCTAGGGATATTTTCCGATGTAGATTAAGAATTACAATGCACCCATAATATACACATTGTAAAATTTATCTCCACTAATGGGTACTATTTTTCTTCGTGTAGACAATGTTTACGGGGACGTGTATCTTTACGTTAAAGATCCTGTATATAGAAATATTAACTGAAAAATGTCAAATAAGTCCCGAATTTTCCTATCTCTTTGTTTCGCGTTCAATTAAACCTTCACTAATCTTTTAATCATTTTTATCTGAATTTGCGTCATCAAAAAAAAAAACGCATAAAATCCGCAGCTTAATAATAAAATACAATTGATTCAACATCCCATCTCTAATTGTTGCAGTAAAGATGAATACACATGCGCAATACCGACCGGCAGAACGATAACCTTATACGAGGGATCATCAAAAGGTTCCGTTTTATGATTCTTTCAATAAAAAAGCGTATTAATTTATTTTAAACAAATAATCAACAATTACAGCTAACAGTAGTATCACCCTAGCATATTTATCAATTCAAAGAAATTAAACTGATGTAATATACATAAATTTTTGAAAAGAATTATTTAAATCAAAGTCTAAAATTTGATTGCAATGAGTAATATTGGAAATTTCTGGACAATTAATTTATGCAACAAAAAGCAGCTTATTTTATGCATTTTTATGTTTGTGTAGGCATTATTATCATGTCTATTAATAATATAAAACGTTAAATGTTAACAATGACGAAATTGTATGACTACAATGTAATTAACAAATATTTAGACAATTTTCAATTATTTATTTACAAAAAAAAAGAGGAAATTTCCTTAATCTACCCAATAAAATTGAAGATAATGTGTTTTCTGATGAAATTTGAAAAGCAAATAACCATCCGTAATCAAAACAGGAAACAGAAAGATGCAAATTTGGGACGAAAATGGCGTCAATTCAATGACCATGACAATAAAACAACAGAACACAAATAACAATAATGCGAAATAATAATAAAATTGTAAAGATGATAAATTGATAAAACAAATATAAATTTGATTATTGAAATATACCTAATGTCGTGTTCAGTTTGTTGTTCTTGGGATGTTTGTGATTGTAATTTATTGTAGATGGTCTTCCACATCAATTCTTCACTTTCCATATCCATTTTTTTTTTTTAATTTATAATTTCCCCCCTAAACTATAACTACTATAATCACAATAGATACAACAAATATCAAAAAAGTAAGAATTATCACCGAAAAGCATCAACAATCGACTGATTCACAGATTAAACATAGAATGAAATCATACAAACTGTGGTCTTGTTTCAAAAAAAAAAAATTATGACCTTCGCTACAATGATCAGCATGTCTCTTTGGTATTGCAATGGTATATAAGGTAATGGAATATAAATAAACGTGTAGGTGAAACTTGGGTTTTTTTGTTCGTGTATAATAATTGATATGCTATTATTAGATAATAAAGCTGCGGGCAAACTGAGTCAATAACCCGTTCATGAATAACTTTATTAATTGTAATATCTACAAAAAAATTGCAGTGTTTACAATATACAATACGTCTCAAGACTTATGGTCTGTTGTAACATTTCGAAAGTACATCGATCCAAAGTGATCTACCCCCTGCACTTGTCCAACCCGTCTGTCTAGAGTGGGTCGCCAAGACAACGGATATACACATCCAGTGGCGTGGACTCTCATTTGCCGGCTTTACATGGACGCCTGGAAACCCACAACTGTGGCATGTCATGTAAAGTACTGTCAAACCGCCATTCCACATTCATAGCAAGGACGCTCGTTCGCGCGCTTAAGATTGTACGTGTCTTTTTCGCGAGTGATTGCAAAACACACTCCGTTCGAATGCGCAAACCCCATTTATTACATTCATTATTATATTAATTTCATTATCAATTGGTAGATATCTGTATCAATAAATGAACTCAATTATTATCGTTATTACTCTAACCAAAGAATAAGTCTATTGTTTAACGCTAATTATCTAGAAATATGTAAAGAAAACAAACGAATTATTTAAACAGGTGTTTCACAGATGTGAAGAGAAAACAAAGAAACTTTTCTATAAAAATATGAATTGGAAATTAGGTAAGAACGTCTCGCACGTGTCCGCTAAATCACCAAAAACGGCTAATGATAAATTAACACTCATTCACACGGCGAAATCGTGCATGTGGGGATGCGTGTTCATTTTCGCGCGTTTCTCAGTCGCGCAGTGTAAATCCTACTATTGTCAATTCTGATAACAATTGCCATCAATAATATTTACATTTGGTTTGTTGTACGCAAATTTTGTCGACGCCACTAAATATCCTTCTTACTGGCATCTGTTTAAAGTTGAGCACTATTGGTACCGCCCCACTAGTCACGTGCAAAACTAATTTAAAACCGCCCTAAAAATCTATTGATGTACTTTTAACTCCAACTTCACTATAGATAAATATGGAATTGTTTTTTGTTTAAAACATCCGAAATACGCACTCTTAAACAGGACACCCTATATTTTATTCCACGAAATTTCGTGTGTGATAAGGTGAAACATCTTTTTAACCTTGTACCTAATTATAATAAAACGGATATCTGGTGGATTGATAATAATAGTTTTTTTTTTGGTTTTATTAAAAAAAGCAAATAAGTAATTGTAAATCTGTACCTTTTATGACTTTCATCCATTGATTTTTGCTTTTGCAACTTCGAATATAACGTTTTCGGGGACATCGTTCAATTCAATTATACCAAATTACACTATAATTATTTATTTATTAATTAATTGTTTAGTATTTAGATAGTTTAATTACGATTTTTTATTTTGTATTGAAGCACGAAAAACTCTACACTGAAAACTGTATCATGTCAGAATCTAATTTTGGCACAAACAACACACATCTATCTAGTACAATGTTTGTTTAGTTTATTTAAAAAAAAATAAGGTGATTAATAAGAAAACACTGGGATTTACTGTGCAAAATTAATTATTAACTTCGTGTTAATAACAGTTTAATTATTATTTTTTTATTTTTTGAATCAGTCAAGCTTGCACCACTTGGTTTTTACCACTAACCGAATACACATGTGAATGAAATATAAGTAAACTATTGTTTAAGATAATCCCGTTTGAATAATAATACAGAAATATGCTTGTTTATTTGGGTTTTTATTAGACGGTTTACTCTAATCTGTATAGATAAAAGTCTAAGAATTAAGAGGTCAATTTAGAAATTCTATAACAAAAACAAAATCCTTGTAATTTTACAAAATTATTGCAGTTATTTTAGCATTTTACCTTGACGCTTTTTCTTTATTTTGACCAATTTGTTAAAATTGTAAACCTGAAGAACTAGATATAGGAATTAGATACCAAAATTGTTGAATTCTAAAGATAGGTCCACAACGGACGCAAACAAAGCGTTTAATTCGTCGCGAGATTGAGGAGAAGGAGGAACCACTGACTGAGGTGTTTCTAAATGCACGGCTTGTGCTCAACATGTTCCATTGTGCTAGTTGCTCGCATCCGTATTGGTAGGAACGACCAAAACAACAGCAGATACAAAATAATGATATTAGCAGAGAAAATATGGCTCTTATCGTACTGCGTGAACTGAAATACAGCACACAGAATATTGTACGATTCGCTGTCAGAACAGTCCCCGCAATCTCGCACTACTCGTTTGAGCGTCCGCTGTGGACTCGGCTTAAGGAATACCGTTTTGGGAGGGACGCTTTATCTCACAATAAAACGAATGTTAGATAGCAATAAAACAAATAGAGATACTTTTCAATTATCTCCACCTCGTTGGTCAATGACATCTACTATAATAAAATATTTGAAAATTATTTAAATTGACCATTACTTTGTAAGGACTTGAAAGGCGTAAAAAATTGTAGGCGATGAATTATAAATGGCAAAAATAAAGAAAAAACTCTAAGTATGAAAGTGACATGTAACCTAGATCGAGCTGTGGGAATCCCCAACTAAAAGCTGTGAAGCTGATCGTTTCCAATAGAACACCAAGTCATTAAAAGAAATATTGATATGAGCATCTGTAATTCTTGTTTGTCTCAACGCAATTTATCCTCGGTCTATAGCTCTGTCTAGTGCAGGAGTCCCCCACGTTTTTGTACCTTGGAGCAAATTTGAAAATATAGACACGGCTGTGGGCATGCAAGCAAATTTCTTCAGATTGTAACATTTTATTAAGAATTGAGAGAGAAGCGAACTCATGAAAAACAGTCTACGGGCGTGATATTGTCTACGGGCACTGGGTCTAGTGGAAATTCACTTGCAATTTCTATAACATGTGTTATATACGAGTATTTCACGTCAATTCCCAAAAAATAATACCCACATCCGGATATCAGATAATAGCCTACACAAGCCGAAATCGAGGGAATTCCGTACGAAAATACTTCTAGCAACAAGCCGTGATCTTAATTAATTTACGACTACTTACAGTACATTCCCCCAATAAAACCACGAAACCGTATCATTCATCTATTTAGATTCAATTGAAATTAGAAGAAAATTTACTGAAAATACGTACGAATTCTGTTAGAAAGACGTGATATTACTGTGGAATTCAACTAGAAAATAATCGTGGATCAATATACTACTGAGGCAAGGCCGCCAAGAGCGAGACTGGGCGCCGATAAAATTCTTCCATGAGCCCCAGAAAATGACGTTTCATTATAATTACAATGACGTCGGGGGCCACTCCGGGCCCCGATAATTTGTACCGGCTGTCAAGTAAAGTAGCGTTTCTATTCAAAATCAAAACAAAAAAGGGAAAAACAATAAAATTGTTAAAACAATCGTTTTATGCAACCTTATCCAGATTATTACAATTCGATAACCAATAATGGAATTGTAACAATAATACGACATGCCCTGCTATCAAGAATTGTTTCAAAAACACAATAGAACAGGTAGGTGTATATCATTTCCGTTAGGTAATTGTGTTTTATTTCTCCAACAACCCAGGGTCAATGGTAGAAAAACATTTACTGTACTTCAGTACATTTGTTCTAATTTTTTTTTTTAAAGTAAACTTTTACAACAGAAGTCTTCGTAAAAATTCACGGATGACTCATATAGAGTTCATGTTTTGTAAAATTGTTACATTCGAGCAACTCCGGATGTAACAACAACAAATATTTTGTGTAAATTATACAGAAAACGATGGATAATTATCAAAAAATTTCAACATTTCCTTTAGAACATTGGATAATAGTCGATAAATAATAAATGAAGGTAGTACTGACCTTATATCACAAATTGGATGGATTTTCCTATATTTCCACCGCAGAAACCACGGTACAGGATCATCATTATCTTTCAATTTAAAAATTTGCATTGTTAGATTTTTGATTTTTCTTAATTTTGTAATTTCGTGATTACTGCAATTAATTACAATTTTTCATTTGATTTATATACAAAAAACTACAAATTACCCCCTAATAATGTTGGAATCTAGCATGTCATCCACGATTAATTGTTTTTTTCCATTAAAATCACTCAAAAAATGATCGTCTTCTTCGTGATGATGATTGAGTCTATATCGATATTTTTTACGAAAAGCATTCGATCTTTTCAAATTGCATTGTAAACAACTATCATCGATTAATATGAAATTTAAATTATCTGTAGCACAGTTGCTGGACAATAAATCACTGTTTTCTATATAAAACATTGCGTATTTATCAAAAATTATCTATTTTTTTTGTATAAACACCAAAATAACTGATTATTCAGGGAAATACCGTAAAAATCCCATTTTGTGTGTGACCATTATCGAAAAATAGTGTAACAACAACGGACATTTACCTATTTAATTGTGAATTGTTGATATACGAACAAATCTAATAAAAAGAGGGGATTTCCGCTATATGTTTACAACCAACACCAACAATAAAACAGAAGAAAACAGGAAGTTTTGGGCTAAAACAAAAATACCGCCACTTTCCTTATGCCACCACTTCGTTTTGTTTTTAGTCAGTAGCGAATCTTGATATACGGGGGCCTATATACAATTTATAGCTTCAAGAAACTCAACACAAAGATGAGGTGGGATCCTTCAACCATCGGCGGCCTGGTGCTTAAGCATCATAAGTTTTATTATAGATCCGCCACTGTTTTTAGTGGATTTCGGGAATTTCTGGATGGAATAGACTTATGATCGAGGATTGTCTTCAACAGCCAACTGTTTTGATTATTATTTATTATTTTTATAAAAAATATTTTATAATAAAATTACGATATTATCCATAATATTTTAGAATATTTAATTTGCGCTATATCTTTGATAAATTAAATAATAATAATAACAAATTACAAAAACACCATTTTTTTGTTTGTTTTTTTTAAAAAAATATTAAAAAAATCAACAATTTTCATCGGAATGACTTGTTGTTGTATCTACATCGATTTTAATAAATAAACTGGGCACTTGCCATAAATTCGTTACCTTCTCCTCAATTTCCACACCATTCGATTTCAATTCATTTAAAATAGAATTTAATTGATGTTGACGTTGTTTTAAAATATCCAATTGTTGATATAAAACATTCTGTTTTAATACAGCCGCTTCTAAACGTTTCTCTAACACTTTTATCTCATTTTCACGATCTTCAAAACAAAATTTTGATCATGATTTATACTCACGAGTAAACCTTACGAGGTGGAAACTCCCGATTTTGATGATTTTTGGTATATAGATAGAGAAACTCATTCTAAGGGAGACGTATTTTGCCGTTCGTGCCCGTTCGCAAGTTTAAGGGAAAAGGGTAAAAAACCCACAAAAAAAATGGCATATATTTGCTTATAGTTTCACCCTCAAATAAGCGATTGAAAATTGGTTTATGCAGCATAATAGCCTTTATGTGTCGCTATTATCTAGTGCTTGAATCGTCAAAAAATATTAAGCCGTTTTCGAGATATTGCAGGGTGAACTTCAACCTCCATTTTTTTCCTTAATCTTGCGAACGGGCACGTACAGCAAAATACGTGTCCCTTAGAATGGGTTTCTCTATGTATAAACTAAAAATCATCAAAATCGGGAGTTTCCACCTTGTAAGGTTTACTCGTCAATGACAGGGAAATAACAACACTAAGAAGGGGTAGGAATTTTTTGACTGAAGTTATCAGAAACATTTAACATAGGGGGTCCTCCTCCCCTACCCTTGATGACATCGTTTCTATCAAATCGATCTATTTCCTCTTAAAGTATTGTGTCCCAAGCAACTCGTAATTCGTGCTGTAGAGCCTGCAATGTCTGCGGCGGTTGCAGCAAGTCCCTCAGTCTTCTCCCCATAATATCCCAAACATGCTCGATTGGTGAAAGATCGCGAGATCGTAGTGGCCATGGTAAGAGATTGACATTACCCTCTGCAAATCTGTCCACCTTCGCTCAAACCAACAATACGACCTTTGTGGAATTCGCTTGATTAACGGTAATTTTCACGTTGACGCACAATAAAACAAACGCTCAAAACAATAAAGAAAAGAACAAAAACTCGCATAACATATACCTGGTAAAATTGTTAAAAGTTTGATCAAGAAACTCCTACCACTTTCTTGGTGTTGCAATTTTTCCATATCATTGAGTATATTTGATGCATACGTACCGGTAACTGCTGTCATCAAATTCATCATACAATCTGTGATTGAATTTGAAAGATTTGATTGTTTTTTTGAATTAATCGAACGTGATGTTTTATTGATAGAAATATCAATTCGATTCGTTGTTGTTGTTGTTGTTGATGATGATACGATACGATCATCATCTAATTCACGTTTCATTTCACCAGCTAAAGTTTGTGTATGTTGTTTACCTTGTAAATGTTCACGTTTATTGTGTAAATTATGGAACCATTGATCACATACACGACAATACAACTCTTCATTATCCTCCTCCTAGAATTATCAACAGAAAATTGAGTAATTTGTCTTATAATAACAATCAGAGCCGGATTTAGGGTGTCAAATCTATATCCGACCTTGATAACAATAATAAAGACTTGATTACATCGATTTCATCAGTTGCATCCATATCACTTTCTGATAAAACATTATTTTGTAGACGATCCTTTCGTTTTTTCAATAAATACGCACGATATGCATCCGATTGTCGATATTGTTTCAATTCTTCACGATAACGTCGTTTATCCTCTTCAGCTTTCATTAAATATGGTTGTTTCTCTTCTAAACTAAGATTCGACCATTTATTACCGATAATTTTTGTAATTTCGTGAAATACTAATGATGTATCTTTAAATAATTTCCTTTGTTCATTCAAATATAAATTATAACCGGTTGTTGGTGCTTTTGGTGGTAAATTTAATAATTCCGGTTTACGTTTACGTCCTTTTGGCCAACCACCACGTCCCTTTGACGGTTTCTTATGTACATCAACTATTTGTTGATGATTATCTTTTGTATTCTCTATCAATTTATTGTTTTCATTATTGATTTCATTAATATTTGGATCTGGTTTCACTAAATTTGTATCTAAAATAATTATATTATCTTTTGATTGAATTATTTGATTATTATCAGTTGTGAATGTTATAAATGTTGATTGTGTACTACTACTAGATGCTGATGTGGCACTAATATCACTACATTCGCTCGAGAAACCATCACTATCGAAATTTAGATTTGTTGTTTTCAAATAAACACGTTCTTTACCATTATTATTATTATTATTATTATTACTATTATTAGTTTTAGTGGTGACAACATTCTGTTGTAAGATCAATTCTGTTGCAACATTCTTTAAATCTTCTTCCGATAGATTTAGATCAGATGATGATAAAGCATCAGTTAATGACATACAAATTAAACTAAAAAAAATTGATTGTTTTTACTCTATAGAATTGTTTAATAATTGCATTAATTACCCTTTACTTGTTTCAACCAATATACCGTTCTGTAATAGATCATAAGCTTCATCTGTTGTTTCACAATCCAAATCATCATTTTTAAAACAATTATCCGTATTATTCATAGCAATACTGTTTCCACCCACTCTATAAGGGTGATTATATAAGATTTTCTTAATGATTTAGTGGAAAATAATTGCAAAAAAAAACAAAAATGCTTACAAATCGTAACGTTTACTACCAATCTATTCAACTGTAGATTATATAAAGGATATAGTTTTGATGAGTAATTTTTACAGTTGTGTTAATACATCTGAAGTCATTTTATTGGATTTTGATAAAAAACTGGAATTTTTTTTAATAAAATTAAATTAGAAAATTAATAAAAATCTACAAGTTTAACGTACGTGCTACACAAAACGATCCCATAAATGATTTAGTGATTTTTAATTGTTACCAAATCATGTTGGTAAACACGCTAAAACAGTAGCGCAACATTGAATATCGTAAACTAATATCCAGTAAAATAATTATTTTCGTCAATTATTTGTTTTATTTTTATAATTAATTTGATAATTGTTGTATTTAGTAGTAATAATTTGAATTGATAAGCAAGTTATTTTGAGTAATTCTGATATCTCTATAATAGTTTTCTTGTAGACGAACCTCACTGTATTTCAGTAATTTTTTGTTTAATTTGTTGGTGTCACCAATTAGGGTAAAACAGTAGCGTAACGTAAAAGAATAAGGCGTTGTAGCTTGATGATTATAGTTTTTGATGAGCTGTCTGTTTTGTTTTATTGTTCAATAAAAAATTGAAGCTTTATTAGCTATTTTATGGATTTTATACTTCAAAAGTACAGCTAGATAGATGATATTTTCTCAAATAACGAACGTCACTGTAAAATCTAGTGTATTTAGTGACTTTTTTGGTTGGTGTGCTGTTATTTGACACCTACAATTTTTAGGTTATGTTTTTTTGACAGTTTTTTAAACTTGTTGCGAAGAAAATATAATTTTAATAAAATATGTTTCGTAACATTTTAAAATCTCAAATTCTACGATATGGTTTGAATCAAAATCGCCCAATTATCAATACGATTTTATCAAAACCCAAAATAACGCATCATTATTTCCAGACGAATTTCTTCAATTCTGTAGCGAATAATCATAAAAATCCCCAATTAAATGAGAAAATTGATAATGGGAAAGCTTTAGGACAATTATCTGGACGTTTATATATCGAATTTACATGTAAAATATGTAATGAAAGAAATAGTAAAACAATATCAAAAGTTGCTTATCAAAATGGTGTTGTTATAATTAAATGTTCTGGTTGTGAGAATAATCATTTAATTGCTGATAATTTAAATTGGTTTACTGATCTAAATGGTAAACGGAATATTGAAGAAATATTGGCTGAAAAAGGTGAAAGTGTACGGAAATTTGTTGATAACAGTTTTGAGAAAATACCGGAAATAAAAGAGGAAATTTGATAAAAGATTTGTTTTTATTTTATATGTACATTATAAAAAATATAAAATATTTATTAAAAACACACGATAATTATAAAATAAGTACTTGTATTGTTAGTAAGCTTTGCAAATTAGCAAAATTTTGGCAAAAATGTAAATTTGTAAATATTCACACAAAAATAATCAAAGCACTTACATAAAATGTATACGAAAAAAAAAAGCGTATTCTATAAGCAAAACTGTAGGTATCTACAGAAAAATGGCACTTCTACAATATAGTCTTTGGTCTGACCAGAACCGGATCGAGGGTGGCGAGACAAGCGGTGCACTCGCTTCGGACGCGTTAACGAAATTTTTAAGAAAAAATAAATGGGGCGCCTACAGATCCGGCTCTAGATCTTACTATAAAATTACATAATGTAGACCAGATACATTATTCAATATAACTGTTAACAAAACTATCAATAATGGAAATGCATCATTGAAAGACATAAAGGCACTTGTAATTGGCATGAAGATTCCCGTTTAGAATTGCAAATTATTGCACAAAAATCAACGAATTAAAAAACAAATATTTTGACCAACAGAGAGATCCATAACGTGAAAGTTGGCACAAATCTGGATGTACACGACAAACAAGACTAGACCCTTTTTGGTTTACTGATAACAGCATATGGTTCATTATTATGAAAATGATGACTAACATCATCATCATCATTATTATTATCCTTATCAATAATAGTTGTATCTTTACGTATTTGGGCATAACCTAAATGTGAATCATCAGCAAGTCGTACACCTTCAAAGGCCGGTTGTACTTCATCATAATCATTAAATGATGGTGGTTGTGGTAGATTTGTTGTTACATTTATTTGTTTATAACCAGATTTAAGATTTAATTTACCAGATGAACTAAAAAAATCTAATTTATCATAATTATTATCATCATCTATTGATAATTGTTGTTGTTGTAGAACTTTTGGTGTTATTGTTTGTACTGTTGTTATAATATCATCTTTATTTGTTATTCTACTACCCCATGACATATAATCAGTATCATCATCAATATTATTATCGATATTTTCTGTATGTTTAACATCATCAACACCCATTGTACGCCATGCATCACTACGATATTCGATTTTATCGTATTTATCAATCGGTTCGTAATTATCAAGTTGTTGTTGTTTTTGTAAGGATTTTCTTGGTGGTTTGATTGGTTTCGGTTTCAATGGACATAATTTTGATTTTATCGAATTCTCTGGTGTATCTAAATATGTAATTTGTGTTTTCCCTGATAGATTTGGATCAATATCACGTAATGTTGTTGATGTTGTTGGTGATGGTGGTAATGGACTTCTAGAACGTGCCTCCATTGTTAAAGCAGCATGTAATTGATTATCACCACAATCCAACATTGTATTTGTTGTTGATTGTTCATCTTTCAATAATTTCTTCATTGATTTCATTTTATAGGCTAAACAACGGAATATCTCCTGTTGATTTGGATGTTCCAGAAAGAATGTACCTTCACCGGAATCACATTTTCTACCAGCTTCAAATGTAAATTTACCACTTTTATAACCGTAACGTCTTATAAAACAATACGGCCATGTATACAATAGAATACCATCGATTGTTTTCAATTGTAATGCAGTTGATGTTAATAATAACGTATATTGTGTTTTATTGTTTAAACCACAACGTTCGGAAGCTGGTGATGGGTAGATACCAACGATAAATACCGGTTCACCTGATGAACAATACAAATCATTATCTTCTTGAATGCTTGTACTTATTGAAACATCATCAGGGAATGCTACTGTTTGAAATGCATTCACCCATTCATTTTTTAATTGTTGATTTAATGCACTGAATTCATACAGAAATGGTGATGTTTTTGTTGTTATTGAAAAATTCGTTGGACCAGTTGATGTAATCTTTATACAATTCTCTAATGTTAAAATCTTTATCGGTGTATTCTTTATTGTATCAACATTATCATAAATTTCTAACCTCTCTATACCACATTTGCTTGCTTTAAATAACATACAGAATTTTTGTTGCCATGATTTCTACAAAAAACAAAACAAATAATAATTGGGCAATTAGTTTGTATATATGGAAATTAATCACTTTTATTAATAGTTTTCCTGCTGGCGGCAATAAAAGAAAACCACTGTAAACCAAACCACGATTTTCCATAATTTTCTTAAATTATCAACACTGAATTGACGATTAGTACTTTATTTATAATTTGGCAATTATTAATTTTTGATAAATTAATAAATTTCCTTGCATATTATCAACAAAAACGATCATAAAACACCAACCATTTCTTATCACTATCATATTTATCCACTAAAATTTCCTAAAGTAACGTTGCCAAATTTCTTTATCCTTCAAAAATTAATGCACTTTTTTGAAAATTTTGATAAAAACAATATGGAATTTAACATTAAAAATGTGAATTACACAAAGTTTTTGATTATTTTGGTAGAATTATAGCGATATTTGATTTTATAGGTTTACTATTCGACGATTTGACAACATTGCAAATAGTTGTTCGGCGCCCATCTAAAGATACGTTTACATCAATAATAATAATAAATTCCTGAAATTCTTTCTTAATTCAGTGTATAAATAAGAGATTAATAGAAATGTACAACTTTACATGAGAGACTCTGTATATAGTGAAATATTGTTGATTACTATTAATCGTCTATAATTTTTGTCATCTATGTTTTATTGTAAGGTGTAAACGCATCTTAATCTCAATCATCGTCGTCTGAAATTTATACAGTTTGGAATGCAAGTTTTAATGCACAACTCCGAATTCAAAAATGTAAAATTTATATCATTGTGGTTTTTTTATTACGCAAATCAGAAATATGTCGACCGGATAAAGCTATATGTGTACGTCATTTATTTATTTCGCTTTTTTTACGTGTTATGATTGTTGTTGTAGTTAGCGCGCCATATTCCAGTATGTATATAATTTGACAGGTCTCCCCTCCATTTATAACCTTACTTTATTGTTGTTAAAATTCTCCAATTTTTATTAAATATGCCTTTTCAATATTGTTATCCACAATGTAAAAATAAATACAGTAAATCAAGCCTAATGGGCGTGTTTTTTAATTGTTCTGGGCAGTCGTTTGTGTACACCGTGCGCACAGAATCGTTTTTAAAATGCCCAGAACGCCAACTGTCAATCGTTTTTTATTTACTCGATGCGCCCAGAGCGTCAACCCAGAACACGATTTCATGCACTGTATCGTGATAGTGTCGCGCGACTGTCGCCACGTGTCGCGCGACTGTCGCCACGTGTCGCGCGAATGTCGCATTGTGTCGCGCGACTGTCGCATTGTGTCGCGCGACTGTCGCATTGTGTAGCGCGACTGTCGCATTGTGTCGCGCGACTGTCGCATTGTGTCGCGCGACTGTCGCATCGTGTCGCGCGACTGTCGCCTCGTGTCGCGCGACTGTCGCCTCGTGTCGCACGACTGTCGCCTCGTGTCGCGCGACTGTCGCATCGTGTCGCGCGACTGTCGCATTGTGTCGCATAGTGTCGTGCGACTATCGCATTGTGTCGCGCGGTGTCGCATAGTGTCGTGCGACTGTCGCACTGTGTCGCGCGACTGTCGCATAGTGTCGTGCGACTATCGCATTGTGTCGCGCGGTGTCGCATAGTGTCGTGCGACTGTCGCCTTGTGTCGAGCGACTGTCGCCTTGTGTCGAGCGACTGTCGCCTCGTGTCGCGCGACTGTGGAGTCGTGTCGCGCGACTGTGGAGTCGTGTCGCGCGACTGTGGAGTCGTGTCGCGCGACTGTCGTGCAACTGTCGTGTCGCGCGACTCTCGTGCAACTGTCGTGTCACGATTTATCGTACTACACGGTGAACCACAGGTTGTAGAGAAAATCATATGGCTTGCAGTACAACCATTTTCTCTACACACGTTGCAATACATTGTACTGCTGCAGTTACGATTTCAATCAGAATCATAAGAGTAATAATAATAATAATAATAATAACAGTAGCAATAGAACAGGCGCTTTACCCCCACCGTAACTTGCGCTCAAACACGACCGTTGGTACGATGTTTTATGGAAGCTCCGTACTACCAAGGATTCGACCACTGCGTACTACAAAGCATACAAGTTGCCTCCACACGTTACGATTTATCGTTACTGCGGTAGTTTCGACCGATGTTGTACTACGTGTAGTACGATAAATCGTAACGTGTGGAGGGCCCATTAATCTCAATCATCGTCATCTGAAATTTATACAGTCTGGAATGCTAGTTTTAATGCACAACTCCGAATTCAAAAATGTAAAATTTATCTCATTGTGGTCTTTATATTACGCAAATTCAGAAATATGTCAACCGGAAAAAGCTATATGTGTACGTCATTTATTTATTTCGCTTTTTTTACGTGTTATGATTGTTGTTGTAGTTAGCGCGTCACATTCCAATATGTATAGTATTTGACAGGTCTCCCCTCCATTTATAACCTTACTTTATTGTTATTAAATTTTTCCAATTTATATTAAATATGCCGTTTCAATGTTGTTATCCACAATGTAAAAACAAATACAGTAAATCGAGTGAATTGAATTTTTTCTCATTACCAAAAGATGAAGAAAGGTACACAAACAAACAATAAAATCACTTCAATAATTATTGTAAACTTTTAAATAAAATTTAAGGTTTTTGTTATGGTTAGAATTGATAAATCGGCCAGATTTGAAAGATTTAGAAATCAATCGACGCCAATCAACACGTGTATGTAGTCAACATTTCGACGAATGCATGTTTGCTGGTTTAACAAAAAGTCGTTTGAAATCGTTTGCTTTTCCAATTGCATTCGATACAAAACCACAACTACCACCACTATCACCACAACAACAACAACAAACGTTTGTAGATGTTAAAGGTTTCATATCACCTCCTATTGAAGAAATTGAAAAAAGAGATATCGGTGTGCAAACACTACAAAATTCATCAGAAATCAACGTGAATGTGGGGGATTTTAAGAAATATTGTAAACGTTATTTCAACACAACTACAGCAAATTTATTGATTTCGTTGTGTGAATTCAAAGAACATCCCGTTAAATTCGAAAGATTCGCCTTAACATTATATTCATTAGATCGAAAATTATATAAATCTTTACAAAAACTATTACAATTACCCTCTAGACAGGAATTGTTTAAATTGATAAATCAATGGGAGATCTATTGGGGCTTTAATAATCCATCATTACAAATAATCCAAACGAAAATCAATCTATTTAACGATAAATCCAAAATATGTGTTTTATTAATCGATACACTACCATTAAAAAAATTCTTATTCTACAATATCAAAAGAGATAGAATTATCGGTTTACATGATAATTGTTTTAATAAGTCTCTACCAGCAAATACAGTTTTAATTTTTATGTTAAAAGGTGTATACACCAATTGGGAACAATTAATATCGTATTTCTTTATCAACAATCATAGTCTAATTGTAGATGTTGAAAATATTATTAGAAAAATGATTGTAGAATTACAAAATTGTGGTTTTAATATTAGAGCGATAATTACAAGTCAAAAAACGATTTTTTATAAATTTGTAGATACCAATAAGATTACATTAGATACCCCATATATTTTGATAAATAATCAAAAAATCTACTATATGTTCGATATGCTATCACTATTAAAATCGATACGTGATTGTTTCCTTGAGTATACAATTCTAATAAAAGATGATCTAATTGATTTTAAATATGTTGAAGAATTCTATGAGAAAGATAAATTACAACAATATAGATTAGTGCCTGAATTAACCGATAATCATCTATATCCATCGAAAATTGAAAAACAACAAATCCAATTAGTAATAGAATTGTTTAATTATCAATTAGGTGTTGCACTATCAACTTATATAAGTTTAAATCAATTAGCAGTATCGGCAAATGCGACTGCAGAATTTATTGTACAAATTAGTCAATTATTTAAAATTATCCACACTACTAACAAATTATGTAAGAAGACTGATTATTTATTAAAAATCCTAGAAATGTTCATCGTAATGAAGGTATTCGATGTCAATTCTAAAGAGATTACGACGAAATTGAGGTTTATTAAAGCTTGTCAAATTTCGATTAATGCTCTGTTGTATATTTGTTACGATTTGGAGGATGTTAAAGTAGATGGTCGTCAATTTTGTATGGATTCTATGGAGAAATTTTTGGTAAACGTTAAAAAACGACATGGTACTAAAGTAACACCTGTACACTTTTATAATTGTTTTAGAAAAACATTCGGTTTGAATTATTTGAAATCTGGAAGCGGTTTCAACATCGATTTAAATCAGTTAATTTTGTATTTTTCTAGAAATAACACAATCGTATCTGGATTGAACTGTAATGGTGGTGGAATCGATTCGAATGATTATCATGATTTTCATCCACCTGTAAAAAATACGTTATGTTATTTATTGAAATATTTCCAAATGAAAATCACCGAACAACATACATGTAGTGAATGTCAAATCTATTTTAAAAAACAAACAGTCTGTGAATTATCATTATTACAATATTATTTAACTTATAAAAATTCAGCTAAATTGACAAAACGATCACCTTTAGAATTTTTAGCATTTATTGAAAATCTAGATGAAATGTTTTGTAATTTATTCCCAAAATTAATTGCAGAATCAAATGTTATACAACGAATTAGACAACATTTAGAAATTATTGAGTTTTCGAAACCATGTAAAGATTTTCCATTGGATTATCTATTATTGTTTTTTATTAGATGTAGAATATATTATGCATTAAGATTGATTAATAAGAGTTTCAGAAATTGTATAAATGCTCAACAAATAATTAAAATTAGACGATTGTGGGAATAATTGTTTATTGTTGTTGATATAAAAATAATAAAATTGTTTGGATGATTTGTAATTTTTATTAACGCCTGTAGTTTATGCAACTAATAATACATCGGATTCTTGTAAATACGGCTTTATTTGTGAGGCGGACAATAGGGTTTTTATAGTTGTAGCATTGGTACCATCGCCGATGTGGCTATGGTGTCGATAATTCTGTACAGAAGTGTCTAAGATATAATTTTAATTAATTTTTTAATTACTAATTATTACAACAAATAAAAGTACACATATTTATAAAATAATTTATTTTTCCCGATAGAAATCCCAATTTTCATCTTCTAGTAGCATCTTTTTAGAATTTTCTAATAGAGAGGAAATAATTTTTCTTGTAGTACTACCATACCTAGAAAATTACCAAATAGTTCGGAAAATACAGTAATAGTATTGGTCGTTTCACTATTTTGTGATAATTTTATCAACAATGCTTATAAAAAACAATTGAAAATTGTGAGGTTATATGTACTAATTGTAGCTTTCTTCTCGTTTCAAATTAATTAAGCAATTATGTTTATTGTAATTGTTGGTATTTATCAAAATTAGATTTCCAAATTATTGCATGTATTGGAAATGTTTCATATTGCATTATAAACAACAATTATAGGGAAACAACCCTTATATAGAAAACAACCCCAATCGGTGTGTATACGTCATTGTTGGGAAATTCCAAGGGTAACCAGGGTAACACGCCACAACCAACCAATCACGTAATTTGTATGAACGCAACATAGAAGGCTGGCGGCATTGCGAGCCTCTAAACGAGCTTTCCCCGTATAGGTGCTTTAAATGTGTGTATGTGTGCATGTATGTGTGTGTGTGTGTATATGAATCAAAAACGTTTTGTTTGTATGTGTGCTGCAAGTGTGTAATCGACTACACAGCTGTAAAGGGGTAGTGTTACCTGGTGGTGGCCGGCCTCGTTGATGAGCCCCTATAGGGGCCATGGGGCAGGCCGAAAGTAGAGAAGATACGGATGATGATCCAGAAAAATATACATCATCACGACATACATCTATTAATTTCGTAAGTTTTAACAAATCAATCCTTTATTCTTTATTATTTTTTTTTTTGGAAAATCAGGACATTAGGGTGAAGCTATACGTGTGGATTTTTTAATAATGATTTTTAGTTATTTTGAATGACGAAAATAAAACTGGTGGAAATCTAGGAATAATTCGTTTTTTAAATTATTAATTTGTGGCAAATGATTCATAAGGTTATTCCCCCTGAATTGCATTAAAATCAATCAAAATCTCCAATTACACGTGTTTTCTTATAATCAAACTGCTAAGTTGTTTATGACATAGTAGGCTGGTGTTACAGGGGTTATCAGAAAATAACGAAATTTTGATAGAAATTTAGTGTAGAAGTGTTGCAATTCTCTTTTTTTTTAATTATTATACAGGATGTCCCACATAAGCCAAAAATTTAATTAAATCAACTACAAACGTACATATTATCGAAAATTTGCTAAATTTGAAACAAATACAATTTTGCATTTTTCACTAGATCCAAGTAGGCTTCAAGAAATATTTCGTTTGTTTTAATTAATAAACGCCATAAAAAGGATTGCCAACCTAAAACGAGACATACTGTATAATATCACTATACTTTTGGTATTGAGAACGATACAAATTTGGATCATGTGCGTTTTAATTTGTAAACTAAGTGTACGTTCACATTGGATAATGTAAGGATCGTATGATTGCGTTATTAAGCTGTGACGTCACTAGAAGATGTTATTTTTGCCAATATGTTCATTGCTTATTTGTTGATGTCTTCCTAAATCCAAGCTTTCTAATAATAAAAGATTTAGCTCAAAAACGGCAAATTTTGCAAATTATTCGAAAAACGCCAAAAATTCTGATTAAAAATGGCAAATTTTTTGTTCGTATAATATTGAGTGGTGGCGCCACTGCAATAAACTTGCGTTTCTATTATTAATTACAAATGTTAGCGTATGTAGTGCGGAAGCTCCATTTGTCATTTATTCATGATTGATGGATTTGTATTGTTGGTTGTATAAGTTTTATAATAATTTAATTAAATTATTGAATATATTTGTTTATAACTTTATGAAAGGGGCCTATCAAACATTTTTTCTATTGTTTTTTTAGCGGAATTTAGCTATCTATTGAACTTTAACCATACATTTTTAGAAGTGTATTATATAAAACATTTCCTCTTCATAATTATATGATAACTGTTATCGAAAAATTTGTGTAATTATTCTTTTTTTTCTTTCATTAATTTAGAATTTGATTATTTATTTATTATTTATTTATATTTAAATAATTGTTGTAGGTCATGTTTTTCTCTGTTAATGTTGTTATTATTATTATTATTATTATTATTATTATTCCTAATTGTGGTTTTTTTTTGATCCACGATTTTCACGCGCAAAGTTTTCGTTTTTCATTAGTTTGGAAAAAAATCGTAGTCAGCTGATTTTCATTTTTTAAAGTTCTACCATGATGATTTACTAGTAGTACTAGATGGATGAATCACCAAAATTCCTGCTAGTGAATGACAAAAAAGGAGGCCATATAATTACCGTAAACATAACCTCAAATTTATAGTTTTTTGCAACATAATACCAACTATATACAATAAATTTTAATTATTATTGCAATTTTTATGACCATCATCTTATATTATTTGAGTATAAATCAGATTATCGTCGTTTATGCATTATATGGCGCCTATCAATCGTCTATTGTAGTTTGATTTGTTCAATATCGGCCAACTAGATTAACAACTTTCTCTATTTGAATTTGAACAACGATTTAATTGGTGTGGTAGATTTATAATTGTGCTGTTTCTGTGTGTTGTTGTATATTGGTTAAATTTATTTTACAACACATACACACACATATAGAGAATCTTGCGCCAATTAAATGGGTAAGGTGTATTAAAAAACATCTGGGTATACCACGTGGAAGTGACATCTCTAGACGATTTCGTTCATAAAAGTAGGGTAGAAAAGATGAGTGTGGTGCAAATTGTTGTTAAATGTGACCAATATCCATTTTCGTGATTTTGTAGTGTTGTAATTTTTTACAATAATTAAAAACAAAAAAAATTCGTGTGTTAGTTTTTGTGAGTGATTTGAGAAGACGCTCAAGTGCGTCGCGACGCCTCTATTCTAGAAAATTTATCAAAATTTTTGTGGGTGAAAACCAAAAAAAAAAGGCATGTCCAGTTCAGATTTAGCCAGAACGGTACGCCAACCTCGTTCAAGAAAAATTAGCAGGGTACGATTAATTTATAAATTGAATAGTTTAATTAAATGTCGATTTTTCTTAGAAAATGCCCCCCTAATTGGTGTCGTTTAATAATTTAGTCCATCTCTTAAGTTGTGATCGAATATGTGATCTTGTTTTGTTTTGAGATTTTTCTGTTCGACGACCCCATCACCATCATCATCATCGATCATTCTAATTGTATGCGATGATTTCATTTCTTTGTTTAACAAATAGAACATTTGTTTATTAAAGAGATTAAGTACAATTTTCGTATAATTATCACAACATTACAATGTTTTTTTTGTATTGTTTATTATAAGGAAATGGGAGAATGAAATTTTTCAAAATTAAAAAATTCCACAATAAGTCAATAATAATAATAATAATAATTAACACAAATAGTTTTGTTAATAATATTCGTAACAATTAAATTAACAATTTATTTTAATTTTTCTCGATTACGTAACATTAACAGTGGTTTTATCCGGCCTTGAAGTATAGAATCGAAATCTTTTTTAAATTTAAAACATCACACAAATGTCGGAAAAGGTTTGTCAAGTTATACATTTATCTTATGTTGTTTTGTCTTACAATTATTCATAATAATAATAATAATGATAATTATAATGAATTCCTCTTTGTGGTCGTTATCAATTCATAATTGTTGGTAATTGTTTAAATAATAACGACCACGTGACGGTTGTAAAGAATTTGCAAACGATATATGAAATCATAGACACAAGAGTCTTCTAATTTCTTCAATTATTATTATTGTTGTTTTCTAACAGATTATTATTAAAAATTATATTCTAAACAAATAAATATTGTTTTGTTGTTAGTCGTGTTGTTGTTGTTGTTGTTGACTGAATTAGGAATTCCCGTATGATTTCTCTGAAACGTTTCAAAATGCTGAACAAAGAAATATTGTTATTTGGAGAGATGTGAGCAGGATACAATTCTTGCACGCGCCCCCCAAAAAACGACGTTTCATTATAATTACAACAACGACGTCGGGGGTCATGCCAAGCACTAGAACACCCCGATTCTCAGTAATTTGTACCGGCTGTTGTACTCCTTTCTTGACGGGCCTGGATGGTGAGATCAATTCTTGGATGTTCCATCTTCTTCTTCTGCCGTTTGTTGCAATTTTTTTTGTTGAAATTTAGTTCCTACAAAGTCTCTGTCTGAAAACAAAAAACCGAATTACTACAAATTTTCAATTTCAGATATTTTTTTTTTTTTCTAAAAAGCATAAATCTCAACTTTTATCCATGTTTAGCAAAAATGTCCAGTTTTTATTTTCGAAATGTTGTGGTAAAAGTGCTATGAAAGAAACAGAAACGGAAAAATGTTGAAATGCAAGAGAGGCCCACGTACGGAAGACCTGTACACACTGTACAAATATATTTATGCAAGCACTCTTCCTTAGTTTTTGCTAGATAGTACAGCCAAAACAAAATACCTACTCCTCACTGATTGGCACTACAACATATAAGATCTTAATCATATGCCTCGCTTACTGTGGTCTTATGAAGTTTCATTTCTCTTGCGTAAAAGCAATTTTCGTTATACTTTGGTTAAATGCAGAAGCAGAAGTGGAAGCGAGGACATAAATCCAAAATGTTGCAAAACTTCTGTTTATAATCATTAGAAATGATAGGTTCATCTCTTTCAAAGTAGTCGCTTGCACTGGTAATACGCCGTTTTACTGTTAGAATGCATTCTGATACGCGTTTTGTTGTAGTACCGTAGCGAATTATCTTTAATCTCTTCTACTATCTGGAAACGGCATTCTTTAAATGTGGCTTCTAGCATCCAAAGCAAACCAGATATCCGTACGCAGTATGCCGGATTAAGAAGTTATGGGCCTCGGAACTTACCTGTATTTGGAACCCCAGGTCCCCCTTTGGATAAGTCAAAATTTTGCATATTTTCGAATTTGAGCTCTTGTTCTAACCGGACCCTGGAGTATGTGCTTCTCAACTGCTGATTTAGATTAAAATGCTGCTAGACGACCTGGCGAAGTGCCAGAAATCTGTCGATTTCAGTAGGTCTAATTATTGTGTCAGATGGAAGCAGATATCTGTAGGAAGATAACCTTTAAGTTTCGCCAAAACTGTTAAATGAGGAACTGGTGCACCGAAGAATCATCACATGTTAGAATGAGATAAACACAAAATAAGCGGTCGGTCGTCTAAGCACTTTTAGAGCTTTCTTTAAACATCACACCTTCTTCCATCTTTGTCACGATCATCTGTTGAACATCTGCGTTGAAATTGATCAGACAACATCTACATTATCGGTATTTTTTTCCCAATATTCGCATAGCAAAAACCAACATTGTATGCAGATAGAGATATGGGTTTTTCTAGCTTCTTGTTTCTCTTTTGCCCCACATCTTATAAATTGATTTATATTCTGATAATGCCAAATTTCCTCTTAGAGTAATGCCGCACTTTTCGGGCTGAGAGGGGAAATTGCTCGTTTTCGTACCTGCCTACTGAGGCGGCTGCGGTTTGCATAATTGCCAATAGTATTCAACTTTCAGCCATGATTGTTTAGAATGACATTCAGTAGCGCCGAGAATAGATTTTAAATTTGTTTATAAATACGAAATTAAAACAATTTATTATCAATTGAAAGTATCATACAATAATTAATTAATTAACATCTATTATTGTATGATACTTTCAATTAATAATAAATTGTTTTAATTTCGTATTTATTTGCATGTAAATTTTTAACATTTTATTGACGCCACTGATTGTTTTTTTAGCCCCGCCCATATTTAAGATTTCAATACTATTGGCAATTATCAAAAATTCGTCAGGGGAAGCGATATCCCCATCACAGCACATTAGGATCAATGCGATCTTTAGTCCTTTTGTTATCAAATATTTTTTAAAGATTTATTTCATCTAAAACTCTAGATTGATGGTATTTCTCTTGGGATATATACAAACAACTTTTACAGAACAACAACAAAAACAACAACAAATTATCAAAATATCAAGTGAAAGTTTTCTTGAATTTATATCAAAAAAATTACGAAATCAGGGTTAATTTTTTTTGATTTTCCTCATATTGGACACAATGTCTAGACTTTGGTGGGCGTATTTCAAATCCGAATCGATTTTTTTTTTTTAGAATACTCCTCGTCTACTTTAATTTAACCAAATCGAATTATTTGTATTATTACAAATCTTATAATTTAAAGTCAAGTTGGCCGATTTAATCCAAATAAAGTAACAGTTTAGTTTGCAGGACGTGACGAAGGTGGCGCCCATCACAGACGTATGGAGGCGCTAAGTTATTGATTGAGGGCGCCAAATATCCTAGATCCGGCTCTATTAGGTTGTAATTACGTACGTAATCAGATAAAATTAAGATTTATTTATTACAAACGTAAAGTGGAAAAATTCCGAATTTTGTCCTTATTTAAGTTATTCAACATAAGAAAATCGAAACATAAAATTTTGTTGTCATTTTTTTTTTTAAATATTTCTACTTTTCTATCCTTTTGATAAATTATTGATTCCGTAAACATCACATTATCATAAATTAAAAATGAAAGTATTTGTTATTGAGCAGTTTCGTCATAGAAATACTATAAAAAAATATTGTTGTTACTATATGAACATTTATAATTTGCAATTAACAATATTATGTAGATTGATAAACTGATTTATCATATATGGAATTGTAATAATTGTTTTATGAAAATAATAACAAAACATCTCTATTTGTTGATGATGATTATTGTTAATAACAATAATAAGGAAACAAATATAGATAATTAACCCGGATTTTTAAATTGTTTTCTTTCCATGTCTTCTTGTTAATAATAAATAAAATTGACGCCTGTTGAATTACTTAATAATAATAATAATAATAAACTAAATAAATATTTTATCACTTTATCTGTGATATTGAATGACTTATAAATAAAAATGTAGGTATTTGTTGAATATTATAAAAAAAAAACAACAAATTATTGTATAACAAATAAAATAGAAATTAATTAAAATTTATTGTATTGTCTTATCATCAATTTTAAATAAAATACTTGAAAATGTGTACCACATTTTCAATAAATTATATTTGTTATAGATAAAAATTATTTGTTATAATCATTAAAATTAAAATTCAATCATATAATCTATAGAAAGATACTTGAGATAAACGATTTTTCAAAAAAAAGGAAAAAACGATATTTGAATTGAATTCAGTTCAACTTTAGATATGTCTCGTGTATCATTAACATTCTAATTAATTAATTAATTAATTGAGTTTTTTTTAATTAATTCTCCTATCAGATTTAATTATGGTGAGTTAAATTTTCTTAAACGTACATCATTGATTATTCTACATATTGTTATGTAATGAATTTCTCAATTACTGGGTAATTTTCAAACCATCAGTTGCTATACAGTATGCGGCAGCTAAATATGTACATAAGATACAGCATCGACACTACCCACTCTCATACAGTCCATATGAGTTAGAATAATATAGAGAGGAACTGGTTGTAGGCGCCACCTATCCCCAGTTGGGTTTTAACACATCATCCCTCTTTGTTCAGGCAGCATTACGAAATTTTCTTTATAAGAGTGGGTGATGCACCTATTTTGCTGTCGCATGCTGTATATTTAGAATAATCAATAATAAACTTAAGAATTTATGTTAAGATAGTTGTGTCAGGAATGTACACTTAACCAGCTTGGCTTTAAAGTAGTAAAAACGCTAATAATAGAGCTAGAAAATGCCAGGAAGAGAAATGTTCGGAAACAAGTACTAACTTAGTCTTCCTTAATTTTGAAGGCAGGGGAGTTTTTAGAAAAAGATCTTTTCGTTTTCTAAGAACACAAACGACAGTCGATCTCTTCTAATATAAATCAATGACAAGTAGCTCTATGTGGGCACCGGTCTACAATGGAAGTTATTTGTTACGTTAGTTATTTGATGGTAAAAAGCAATTAAGTAGTAGTGATTTGTAAATTCTGAATACGGCCCTGGTCATGGCGCGTTTTCAAATTACCAGCTTTACTACATATTTGAAGTCCTTAGACACGCTTATTCTTGACATTTTCTTATGTTTTCCAAAAGTAGGACTCCTCTTACTTTACCACACGCTTAAACTGAAGCTTATTTGTACAAGGTCTATCTTAAGTGGAGATTGAGGCAGGGAGGTTGAAGCGGGCCTTAGTTTCTTTATAAAAAATTAAGCCTTCCACTTATGGTTGATCTACAAATTGAAGTGCAAATCTTATCTTATTTAATCATTATCGAATTAAAAATTGAACATATTATACTTCAAGTAGATGCATTTGGTTTGGAAATTACTCAGTAAGTTTACATAAAATTAAAATAATAATAAAAAAAAACTATTAGAATTTTCTTTTGGATATGAGCCAAAATTTGTTAGTTTTCAAGAAAACATCCAAAAATATCTATAAATTGTCAATATTTACAGAATAATCATCAACAACTATATGTATACCGGACGATCATCGAACCCGTGAACCGATTCTTTATTCTTTGTGTTTCAATGAAAATAAAATTCCCCCCCAAAAAAAAAATCTTTATTTTTTTCTCATTGTAAACTCTTTGTATGATCACTGTTGGCTTTATTGTTTTGTAAATTATGTAGAAAGGGCATTAAACTTGCTAATTTTGCCAATAATACAACATCAAAAAATTTTTTTTCTTGATAAAAAACCATTTCAAGTTCAAATTTGTTTTTGCTATCAATAAATTATATCAAAAAATTTTTATATTTACATGCAAGTTACGTATTATTTTTTTTTATATTGTTTTTGTATACATAAAAGAACTATTTTTGGATAATTATTTACAAGAATTTATAAACAAATAATTTGAAAAATTATTAGGTTGATGTGTCGTGTATAAAAAAAAAACGTAACAAGGACAATTTTCGATTCTAAATTACATCTGTTTTTGATAGACTTGTCGCTATATAAGCGTTAACTTTAACGTTAAGTCTAGGGCCAGACGTGCGTTCTGGTCGTTGCGACACGAACGCGGCGATTAGGCCGCTATGATAGCTACTGCTGTTACAAGCTATTTGGGCAGTTTCACGTATTTTTCGGTGTTCTCAGGAACCACAGCGACACAATGGAGTGTGTTTCACGCAATGGCGTAGCGAGATGGAAGGACCCAAATTCAAAGTTATCTACACCAAAGCCGCGATCTGTTTTAGCCCTAAGTGCAATAAACCGATATTATTGAAAACGTGTTCGTTAAAAGGTTTGATTCTCGTGAAATAACTGGACGTGTTTGGGCTTCAAGGCTATTCCACTTCACGACGTATCGTAAATGTCGGTTGCCGTGTTTTTGTCGCAGCGGATAGAAACCACGTTTGGTCCTAGCCTAATACCACATAAGAATGTCGTCGCCCAGTTTTATTGAAAATTAATCAGAATTTAATGCAAATTTGTCAACTTTTATTGGCGTACTGAATTCACTTTCTACTAATGTGTTTTTCATGTGGAAATTGTCTGTTATGGTGGAGGAGAACCTTGGCCTGTTAAATTTCAATGTTTTGATGATGTTTTTAGTAAACAATTTAAAATAGAAAAAAAAAAACAACAACTATAATTCTTGTATAACAGTACAGGAAATTGTAACACAATTTCTCAGATCAATTTTCAAAGGATAACGACTTTTATCAAATGTTCGAGATCTATGAGAAAATGATCTCTACGTTTATTTTATTGATTTTATCCATAAGTAGATTGAGTCAAGGTAATAATTTGCAATTGCAATTATTCTGAATAATAATAAAAAACAATTTAATTAATTATTCGCGTGTACTGATGTAATTTAGAAGGAATCTTCTTGATATGTATATAGATATATGTATAGACTAATAGTTGTGTTATCACTATTTCTTATTATCAATTGAACAAATGAGTGTAATAGGATAATGCACAACAATTTGATAATAAATGAAATGTTTTCAAACAATTCTATTGAAATCATTTAATTTAATGGAAATAGGACGATTTTTTGTTGTTGTTGTTGTTGTTGTTGTTTAAATTGTTGTTAATTATTCAGCTCAAATTGAGTCAAAAATTCAAGGACAGAAGGAAATTAACTGGTAAAAGACAGCTTTAAGATCAATTATTTACAAAAAATATACAGGATTACAGTTACATAATGCCCTATATTTTCAATAAAACCGTTGCTGTGTAAACATAAAAATAAACGCAATCCAGGTGTTATGTAGCGCAAAAAAAATAATATAATCCAGATCATCTTGAACGTTACGTTACGGGAAAAAATCGATAACAACCAGATGATGATGATAATGAAAAAATTCATCATTGTTATCATTCGATTTTATCGTTAATTAGTTCATAATAATAATTAAATTTACAATTAACAATAATGTTTATATAAGAATATTTTAATAATAATTTATTTATGATTGATGTCTACCATTATTCTAGTTTATTATAATTGATAGAAACAATCACGTGATTTAGACGTGTATCAATATACAGGATGAATCAGCCGAAGCTACAGTTTCCCTATTTTTTAGAGAAACACCAAGGATCTAAAAATGACTTGATAGCAGAATGGGCCTTATCGATAGAAGCGTTTCTAAAATGAGAAAAAAATGGTCAGTATCTCTCGGAAGCTATGTGTAGTTTATGGCAATTTTCGTTTTCAAAAATCGTCATTTTCATTGAAAGACAAATCGAACAATTTTCAATGTTTCGTATTTTAATTAATTTTAGTTGACCTACTTTTAGTGGTCAGTTGCACTGTTTATCTTACCTTGACATTGCATTTATTGTCATATGTGTTGACGTGTGCACCAATTTATTTGAAATACGTATTTTTTTGTTATTGCTTTTTAAGAGTATGTGGGCGATGTTTCCATTAAACCATCGCCAGTTGTTTACCTTAACGCTTCTCCTTATCATTACTATAGTTTATTTAAACTGAATTAGTCCATACGTCAACAAAGCCCAGTTTAATCACGTATGATTTAAAACAGCCATTGATCTGTTTATAAATGGAATTTCTATTAAAATTACGATTTTTGAAAACGAAAAAATATCAAAATCTACACATTCCGTAGTTTCATCTATAGTGATTCTTTGCTTATTTTTGTGTAGGTTTTGAGAGGTATTGACCGTTTCTTTCATTTCAGCAACGCTTTTACCGATAAGGCCTATTTTGTAATCAAATCATTTTTAGACAGATTACTCTTTATCCTTGTGTTTTTGTTTTGTTTCTCTAGAAAAGACGGAATCTGTAGCTTTGCCTGATTCACTCTGTATACAGTAGTGAAAAGTTCGAAATAAACACTACCCACTCTTATAGCTTTCACATGTCGTAGAATGTGACAAAAAAATCGATCATAGGTCTAGGAATTTCGGCTATTGAGCCCACCTATCCCTAGTTCATTTTCCAAGCATCATTCTTTTCTTAAAAGACCTAAATAGATGATAGAGATTCGGTGTCTTTGTCATGAGCATTACGATTGTTGTCGTCGACTACGTGAACAAATGTATCAGATAAAGATCGAAATACATTTTTAAAGTTTAAAAGAATGTCTGTTGTGTAAAATATCGTAGTTGAGTCAAATTTTGTTTGTAACAAAATTTTAAAAAAATGTTCCAGACTGACAGTGAAGTGGCATGCGAGGAGGCCGCTCGTTTAACAGCCGAACAAGAAGAACCCGATGATGATGCCTTATCATACTGTGATTACCATGATTTACCACCACCACCAGATGGTGGTTATGGATGGGTTGTGGTATTCGCATCATTTATGTGTAATATGATTGTTGATGGTATAGCATATACATTTGGTATATTTTTAACAACAATGGTTGATTATTATGGTGAAAGTAAAGGAAAGACAGCATGGGTTGGTTCATTACTATCAGGAATGTATTTAAGTGTTGGTCCTGTTGTTAGTGCATTAACAAATAAATTTGGTTGTCGTGCTGTATGTATTGCTGGTAGTATTATATCAACAATTGCATTTGCATTATCAACAGTATGTCCAACTGTTAATTGGTTAATGTTAATTTATGGTTTTGTTGGTGGTATTGGTTTTGGTTTAATTTATCTACCTGCTGTTGTATGTGTTGGTTATTATTTTGAAACGAAACGTTCATTAGCCACTGGTATAGCTGTATGTGGATCTGGTGTTGGTACATTTGCATTTGCACCATTAGCATCAATATTATTACAAGAATTTGGTTGGAAAGGTGCAAATCTTATATTAGCCGGTTTAATATTGAATTGTGTATTATTTGGTGCATTAATGCGTCCATTAACTTATCCAAAAGAATCAAATACACAACCATTATTACAACGTATGGCTGAAGAAAGACGTATACAAATGGAACGTGGCAGTTTAGGTGGTTCATATTTTATGGTACAATTACCAGATGGTACAATGGAGAAACGTTTAAAACAACCATTAAATATTGATCCTGGTGTACATTCTAGTTTGAATTTAGATCAATTAGCACCTGGTACACCAATAACACCAATACCAACTGTACCAACATTACCAACAATTGCTGAAGTTAAAGTACAAGAACAAAGTGGTAGTTCTGGTTCACCGAGTCCACGTGAAAGTGCTAATGAAATACGTCCACCAATTGTTAAAAATCCACGTATAGATGAGATTCGACAACAGGATGGACGGATTAGACGTGATTCAAATGGTGCTAGTGATAATACAACAACAACAACAACAGAATCGAAATTACCAAGAAATGCTAGTCAACCGGCTATGAGTACACAAGTACAAGGTTTACCGAAGAATGGTTCAGTACCAACATTTGATCGTATACGTAAAACATCAGTTGGTGAACGTTTTAAACCAACATTAGTTCCAATCAAATCATCATCAAGGGCCACAATGAGTTCAAATAGTGATATGAGACGTTTGAGGAATAATTCGAATTCATCATTTCTCAGTAGAAATAATAATAGTGAAGTAAGTTTGAATTAGAATAAATAGAATGATTTTTGCAAAAATGCAAACATTGTGGGGGAGTGTCTAGAGGAAAAACACCATAACAAAAAACTAATAGAATCGAAATGAAAATAGCAAAAGTTTCACAATTTTGGCTTTAATCCAGTTGGATTGTATTTGAAATGTTTGCTCTTGAAATCATTCTAACGAAATTTTCCAACAACAAACAACATCATTATTGTATTTTTTGTTTTGTTTAATCTAGGTGGATGTTGAAAGTTTAGCATACACATCAAAACTCTCATTATCACGGGAACGTAGTAAAAGCAATATGGTACGACCATTATCAAGAAAAGACATTTTCTATTCTGGATCGATTGTTAATTTACCAGAATACCATCAATCACAGAAATCATTAACAAATTATCGTCAAAGTATCTTAAGCATTCCACGACAGGGTCGATTAGAGGGTGAAGGCGAACGTAAATTATTATTATTTTATTAAAATTCTGTAGAATTTAATAGATTATTGTAAATTTTCAGCCGGTGATCTTTGTCCATGTTTAGTATTACCGGAAAGTTTCAAATCGGCTCTATCACAAATGATGGATATGAGTTTATTGAAAGATCCAGTTTTTGTTTTGATTGGTATATCGAATTTGTTCGGTATGGCTGGATTATATGTACCGTTTGTTTATTTAGTTGAATGTGCTATTAAAGATGTAAGTTGTTTGTTTTTGTTTATTTATTTTAAAAAAATTATTTATGTTTAATTGATATTTTTAGAATATTGAGCCAAGCAGTGCATCATTCTTATTATCAATTATTGGTATAACGAATACATTTGGTCGTGTAGCTTGTGGATATTTTGCTGATTTCCCATCTGTAAATGCATTATTTGTAAATAACGTATGTCTTGTTATATCTACAATATCTGTAGCAATGACACCGTTCTGTCATTCATATGGTGCTTATATTGCAATGGCAGTTTCCTTCGGTTTAGCAGTTTGTAAGTTTTTCTATATAGCTATGACATGGAAATTGCAACACCAAGAAGGGGTAGGATTGAAATTTTAAAGAAAAAGAACAAACTATTCGTTACACAGATTTCCTCTTGTGGTATTGTGTCCCAAGCAACCTGTAATTCGTGCTGTAGAGCTCGCAGTGCCTGCAGCAAGTTCCTCAGTCTTTTGCTCATAACCTCCCAAACATGCTCGATGGGTGAAAGATCTGGAGATCGGAGTGGCCATGGCAAGAGATTGACATTAGTTTCTGCAAATCGGTCGATTAAGGCGATTTGCAATTTCTCTGAACGAAAAACCAGCTTCACTCAAACAGTAAACAGTAAAGAAAAGGACATTTCTGCCAAGTTTGGTCAAAAAATTCCCTACCACCGTCTTAGTGTTACAATTTCCATGTCATTGTGTATACATATGTTTATTTACAATTATAATTAACAAAAGATCGTTGTTTTTCCAGCTGGTTATATATCGCTAACATCCATTATTCTAGTAGATCTCTTAGGTTTAGATAAATTAACAAATGCATTTGGTTTATTGATATTGTTCCGTGGTGCTGCAGCAATAGTTGGTTCACCATTAGCTGGTGCCTTATATGATGCTACACAATCATATGATATACCATTTTTTGTAGCTGGTGGATTATTTGCAATATCAGCTATAACCAGTTTTCTAGCACCATGTATGAAACGTTTTACAAATAATAATCAACAACCAATTGGTGATGGTGATGGTTTAACACCAATTGATGAAGATGATGAAGAAGAAGATGGACCTATTACTATTGGTCAAGGTACTAAAAGTGCTGTTGGTGGTGGTGGTGGTGGTGGTGGTATTGGTAATAATAATATAGTACCGACAATTGTTGAAACTGCTTCTAGTCCAAATGAAAGAGAGATCAAACAAATCGAATCGGTTTTATAAGAATTTTTTTTGTTATTATTATTATTTTTTTGAATAAGGAGGAAGAACAACAAATTGAATCAGACCTATGTAAATAATTGTTAACAAACAAAAAAAACCAAAAAAAAAACAATGCGATTTTACTGTAAGAATTCTATTTTAAAATTGTAATTTTAGTAATTTTTATAATTTACAAAAATGTAAGTTTAAACAAACAAACAAATTGTTGGACTCTAATCAATCGTGATGGTGACAGTATTGTTTCTTGTGAAATTTAGTAATTAAATGTGCGATTTAGGTTTATATTATATTATATATATGTTGGAAGTGTTGTATAATTAGCTCATGATAATGTATATATACATAAAAAATAACAAAAACATTAAAAAAAAAACTAATCGACAATATTTATAGGCGATACAATTTGTTTTCTAGTACTTTGCACAATTTTTATCTCACAAATTAGGGCATTTTATATATTTTAAATAAAACTAGTTTCGAAGAAAACAATATTTTTCCGATTAAAAAACGTCAATTAAATGCCCTATTTTGTGATAAAATATTCTCTGTCTTATCTACTATTATTATTATTATTATTATTATAATTTTTTATTTAATTCTCAAATCATATATAGGATTTTGCCTTTATTTCCTGTTTATTACAAAAAAAAAACAAAAAGGAAATTGTAAGAGGTGTGAAATATTCCAAGAAAACACAAATTATATTAAATAGACACACATGTTCACAATTTTTAATTCAGCTTTTATTTAATTGTTCGATACTGGAAATATGAAGAGCTGTTCAGGAAGACAATTGAAAATTGCAATGTTTTTATTATTATTATTATTATTATTAAAATTTAAATCAATACATAGCCTTATAGCTCTAGTACCTGTGCACTTTAATGTAAATTTCGATCTTTAATTCTTACGTTCAAAAGAATATAATTTAATTATGATCTCTTATCTGCTTTTTTTTTTTATTTAATACGCCTTTACAACTTGGGAATAATAAAAGTTTTGTTGTCGTGGAGCTAAAGAAACCTTTACCGCAAAATTTCACATTCAACGAGTGCTTTTAAGGCTCCCATAGCGCTTCGAGGCCCGACGCTAGTAGTGGTGTGGTAAATCCCCCTCTATGGTAATCATCTGTTATAAAACAAAGTTATTTATTGAATAACAATCAACGCATTTCACGATTGATGGATAGTTAACCGCTTATTTGAATAGATCTTGACGATTTTTTCGATTAGAAATCGTTCTAGCATTTTTCTACAATCAGCCCTAATTCGTGGAGGTTTTATAGAGTCATTTATGCCCGTATTCATAAACCGAACTTGAGGCCAAGCTGTTGCTTGAGTACGAGTTGGCAACGCGTTTGTATTTCATAAACCAATCTTGAGTCCCGACCGGTGCTTAGATGCGAGCTTGGCTCAAGGTTGGGTGCTTGCTGACTTGAGACTGACTTGGCGCTAGCCCGTTTGACGTTTCGTTTGACAGTGTGTTGTTTTATAAGTGATTTTCTGTAAAATTTTAAGGAGAAACAGCTTTTTACAGTTTTTGTTACACGATTGATTAATTGAATAATTAAATTATATTTTATTTTTTTGTTTTTTACCACCCTCTTCTCTCAAGCTGAGCCATAAGAAGGTGATATCGTGATATTTTGTGGAGTATGCAACCAATATATCACTGTTCATTGTTGCTACAAAAAAAAATAGCATATTGATAAGCAACAATCTAGCATGCTGTTATTATTGCACCATATATTATTACTACCATTTATTATTATTATTATTTGATTATTAAAACTTGCAATCATTACAATCGTAGATCACAATATAGTTGAATATAAATGAAAGAAATATTAGAAAATCTAGAAGTCTTTTTCTCTATATGTACAGCCCGAAAAAAAAACCTTCACCTCTGTGAAATATCTATTTGTATTTATAGTTTACTATAGGTTAGTAGTGTAAAGTACCATTCCTAAAACGTAAATTCGCGCCAAGAAATTGTGACGCCGACAAAAGTAACTAGAATTCCTTAAATTTTTATGCTCAAGTCTGACCTCGGCCGAGAATACCCGAAGAATAAATTATGAAATACATCTCGTGCTTGAGACTGAAGCCGTGCTTGGCCAAGCAAGACTTGAGACCGAATCTGAGGTTCGTTTATGAATACGGGCATTAGTTGAATCTCTTTCGATAATTCTTTATGCACTGTGCTCTAAGCCATTCACAAAACACTAACACTTCTACGCCACACTACGCAACGTGGTCTAGAAATTAATTTCGAATTACTCCAGAAGGTCTCTTAATTGGAAAATTTATAGACTACAACAAGTGGCAGAATCAAAAGACAATTTAATAATAAAGCAGTGTTTAGATTCTCTGCTGTGAAAGCGAGGGTTTTTCTCACATTTTTACCATTTCCAACAACTTACTTTTGCAAATTTGGATGCTCTACAATAGCTGCTTTAAAGGCAAAGTGCATATTCCAACTAAATTTAGACAGAGAATTGAGGGTTCCAATTTCTGTTAGATTATCTTCTTTTAGAAACAACACCTAAAATTTGGTTATTTTTCTCTTTTTCAACTTGCGTTACTTTACAGGGCTCTCTTATCTATTTCAGACGCCCACAGGTTGAGAACCACTGCCATAGTCACTATTCTAGTTACGTACAGTTCAATGGTTGGTAACAATTGTCTAGTCGGTTACGTCATTTATCTGTCAAATTAAACGTCAAAAAAATGGATTTTTTGAAGTTTAGAACGTGGCTGTTCAGCTGTAATTAATTAAACTATAATTTTTGGTTTATTTCTAACAAAACTTTGATTAAAAAATTAAACCTAAATGTGCCAAAAATGTTGATAAAAATCTCTACAATAATATTATTAATAATAATTGAAATTACAACAATTAATAGCCAATTATTAGATGGTATTTATTGTGGTAAAAATAATTGTTATGATATTTTAGATGTTAAACGTGATGCAACAAAAAATGAAATTGCAAAAAATTATCGTAAATTAGCTAAACAATATCATCCGGATTTACAACGTGATAAATTATCAAAACAAAAAGCTGAAGAACAATTTAAAATTATTGCAAATGCATATGAAATATTAAAAGATGATGAAACAAGACAAGATTATGATTATATGTTAGATAATCCAGATAAATATTATTCACATTATTATCGTTATTATAGACGACGTATGGCACCAAAAGTTGATGTTCGAATTGTATTAATTGTAACAATTACAATTATATCAATAATACAATATTATAGTGGTTGGCAACGTTATGATACAGCAATTAAATATTTTATGACTGTACCGAAATATAGAAATCGTGCATTAGATATTGCAAAACAAGAACATCTATTGAATGATGATAGAAAATTGAAAAATCGTAAAACAAATAAAGATGAAATCGAACAAATTATACGAAAAATCATCGAAGATAAAATGGATATAAAAGGTGCTTATGCTAAACCCAGCATTTTCGACATATTATGGATACAATTACTAATATCACCATATTTATTATTTAAATACATCTATTGGTATTTATCGTGGATATGGCGACATACAATAATGAAACAACCCTATGATGAACAAGAAAAATTGTATATAATTAGGAAATTTTTGAAAATGGGTCAACATCAATTCGACAGTCAAGATGAACAACGTAAACAAGAATTTTTAGATCGAGAATTATGGATACGTGAGAAATTCGATATTTGGTACAAAGAAGAAGAGGAGAATGCTAAAAAACAATTAGCTGAAAGTAATCGTTATAAGCAATATAGGCGATATTTGAAAAATCACGGTGTAGGACGGATGACTTTTGATGATTCTTAAAAATCAATCCATCATATTATTTATTATTTTGTAATTATTTATTATTAAAAATAAATGTTTTATTAATTATAGTTGGTAACCACTAGAACCAGCCATTTGTTGTCGTCTAATTTGCAAATAACCGGGTTTTCTAAATTGCTAAAATCACAAAAAAATCACAATCTAATTGTTGTTTGTTAATACAATTACCTCCCAATCTTTCATTGTGATCGATGAGAAGATTTGGGAATTTTTCAAATTCTCCTCGACAGTTTCCATAGAATTTCGATCTTTTATCGGTTTAATATAAGGTTCATTATTTTCTAATGTGATAATAGCACGTCCATTTCGTATCAAAAATGCAAAATAAAACATATTCTCAATAGTTCGACTATAATCCTCTGTATCAACAATATAATCGTAATATTTAATAAAATTACGTCGTTGTTTATTGTATTCATCACATAATACATCGAATAGAAAATTGACAATTTCATCGATACTTTTCTCATCATTCACCAAAGCTTTAACATTTTCCGGTTGTTTTTTGGTGAAATTCTCTTTGATTGTTTTCACACGTTGTTTTCTTGGTGGTGGTTGTGGGGCATTATTCAAATCATACGCACCATACAAATAATTATATTTTAATTTACTGGGAATTATTTGATTGGCTTGTTCATTTAAATTTAATAAATTTGAATTATTATCTTGATTGATAAAGGTTAACTACAACATAAAAATGATTTAAATTTATAATAAATAGTTGGGAAATTTATAATACGAGTTTTTTGGTAAATTCTTTTGGTTCATATGTTGTTAATGCTATATCGATTGCTTTTAATGATTTTACAACAATTTCACTAGCTGTTGATAAGACTTTTGCTTCTAATACAATTTCACCAGGATTTTTGACACGTTCCTGTATATCACATTGTGTATCTAAATTATTGACTTCTTTGAATACTGTACCAATGTCTGTGACTGTTTGTACACTAGTATCACCACTTGCATCTGAAATTGTACCAATATATGTACGTGTATTAATTTTAAATAATAATTGCAAATAACGATTCTTACTGATTTCTTCTAATTTATCTAATAATTCACGATAACGCATCCGTCTAATTTGACGATTAGCAATCGTTTCTTGTGTTGTATTATTGTTTTCACCATTTGAAACGGATATATCCATCGGTTCCATTGTTTATTGTTTTCAAAAAAAGTTATAGGTTATGTTGTTCAATAAATAACACTACTTGTAGCTCTATTTTAGCAATAACTAAAATATAAGGTTACAAATAATTGAAATCTTAATAGCTACTCTCTAATTACCAAAATGAATGTTTATCAATCAGATTATCTAAAATTAATCATCGTCTATTGTTATAATTAGCAATAATTAGATAAGTTGTAAAATTTTAGTGTTTTTGTTTTTATTCTATTGCCATTCTGTATTTTTGACACATTCCAAGTTTGCATTATGCTTCTAATTGTAGACCTCAAATTCAGATATCCTCCAAAATTGAATTCATTCCAAAAACCTTAAAAATGATCTTTTATCGCAAATATATTGTAAAATCGTAATTATAATCATCTTTATTGCAAATGTAATGATTGAATTGTAACGGTTTTACAATGAACTCTATACATAATTAGAATAGTAACTTAATTGAAACCGAAGGAGGAAACGATGTGGGACTCGTTTCGTCCCTTTTTAGTGTATAGTACTCATGGCCCCCACAAGGGTTGGCAGGGCTATAGCCTGGAGGTCCGCCTTGTCGAGTTAGTCATTTAAGTGAGACTAACAAAACACAAAAACAAACTTTTTAATATAAAATGTAATATGTCTGATTGCAAGAGGGACTAAAAGCTCTTGCACGAGTTTGTAACCCATTACACTTCTCAATTCTGAATTTTCCATATGAAAGGACCACTGTTGACAACCGTACCATTTTTTAATTAATAATAGTATGGAAAAAAAAAACTATTATTCGAAAATTATATGCCAATTTTTAAAATCTTTCTCATTTTCCCTTGTATTAATTAATCAATAGGAGATGTTAATAGCGTAGTTTTTCATAATCGTTTTATTGGTTTTTAGTAACTTTACAATTTAATTTAAAAATTTTTAACAACTTGAAATTTGAAAATTGTCACTAAAAATCTCAATTAGTTAATTTTATTCAGTTGGAATTAATACAACGTTGGTGAGCCTGTAATATAATCTGTGAAACTACTGTGAGCTGTCAAATGTTGATTCAAATATACTTTGAAGAATTTTGAATATTATTATTACTATTTATATTATGTAGAGTTAGTAGTTTTAAATAAATATTACTTTTGTGTTATCATTTAAATTAATTAATCCTACACTTTGTAGATTATAGGGCAATGCGTTGTCATCATGGGCGACAGGCAGGGGCCCACCAAAACTTCCGGCCTTAAGATGTGGGGGCCATGATAGTGCTTTGTTGTTGTTCTCAATGTCTGTGTATTAAAAAGATAATATGGCAACATACTGAATAATAGAATAAGATAGGATTCTAATCATCCACAGAAAAGTACATTCGCTCTTTTCTCTTCACAATTTTTGGGTGGCTATTGCTCATTTCTCCACATATCATAACACTGTATAAGTTCCCTACAATATGAATCCTCCTAATAGATGGGGAATCCTAGTAGGGTTTTAGAAGAAAACCTACACATCTCGAACGTTAGCTTTTTCACTAACTAGTCCGATTTGATTATGAACAGTATGGCTTTTCATCGTAACGAATTAACTCTTAAAGAAAGAATTGAAGTGATAAAATTTTCGACAGAAAACAAGCAGAGTGTTAGAAAAGTTGTGGAAAATTTCTAAATATCCATAAGATTTACGTGGTCACAATATTGAAAGATGAAAAGCTTTCAGTATCATAATTGTTAAGAGTAGGTAGCTGAAATCTCCAAGAATCTAAAGCTCTCTTATAAAGACACCTCCTATATTGGGTACAGTATTTTTTTCTCCCATGAGTATCCACAATAGAGAAGTTTCACTGTATTAACGAATATTCCACATTGTACGTTTCTACTTTTTGGTGTCTGCCTGATATATACGATCAAGTCACCATTCCAGTATGTAGTCATGTCTTTAATGTTTTTATTTTTATAATGTTGTCATCGTGTATTTTTGACATATATTTGTTTTGATTTGACGTCTGACAGTGTAGAGTGCATTTACCTCTTGTTTTTCTTTAAATATTTGGTTTAAATTCATTTATTTTCAACAATAATTGCAAATTTTTCAAATTATTTGCGCAATTTATTTCTAAAAATATATAAGAATGTGATGAATTCTCAAATAACCCACTTTTATTTGTGTTTATAAGGTGT
>JAZBGY010000445.1:29929-61197 GCA_037414755.1 Lydus trimaculatus | reverse complement strand
GGTTTTGGAATGTGCCTATCTGTTATCCTTGTTTTGGAAAAATATTGCAATGATCATGACAAAGAGACTGGATGTTCAAAATGTGTTTTCTCCTTGTCTCTTTCAATAGAGAATTACAAACTAATATTGCTGTTATTTTCTTGTCCATGAAATAGGGTCGAACTAACCATCAATGGTGTAAAATGGGAGTTACAATAGTAAAAATTTTTCATAATGTAACCGCCCTTTTCTCTTTATCTCATTTTAACTTATTTGACTGTCGTAAGGTTGGTTGATGCTTGTCTATTTTCCAATGTACCTAGTAGAGTGGTCCTCCCGGTATATCTATACATGTATGTATATATCAAACCACAAAACAAGACAAACTAAAATACATAATCTTTGACAGTTTGAAGATTCAACATGAAGATGTAATTAGTTTGCAATAAAATTAGTCACATTTACCAAAGTGCTTTGAATAATTACTAAAACTATATCTAGATTTCAAATCAACAAAACATTAATTAAAAGTAAACATAGAGAGACGAAATTGAAATTGCAATGTTAAAATGTAAAACTTGGGTTAGTTTCAAGTTTTACGGTATTGTATCAGTTTTCAAATGTCTTCTACAATTCGTGTTATCAAACTGCATCAGGATACATTTAACTACTGCCACTACTCTATACGATCTATCTCGTTTTCCAAAAGATATTGCTTCAACTGAATTGATGTTATAGAATATTAAACATAAAGTAACTTTACCGATAATGAAATAACTTGATCAAGTCTTGAAATCCAAGACTTTAATAGCTGACTGATCTTTGGATATTCATTGTTATATAGTGGTGATGTGGTTATTTCTCTTTCAATATATATATGTAGTAACAGAGAACTCTCTTCTAATGCACTTATAGTATTCCTTTCAAATTACATCAAAAGCTTTAACTTTATAATCTTACATACAACCGCCACAGCCACAATCATGTTGATGATGATAGTGATGATGATGATGATGATGGTGGCGCTCTTATATTCCTCATACTAAAATGAATTTAAACTGTTTGGTAGATGAGGATTAATCGAAATTCCTAAATTGAGTTACTTAAATGAGATTATGTCTAAACAGATATAAGACATGTGCCCCCTTTCCCAACAATTTTATCGTTACTGGTAGGTATTACTGTTTTGTTACAGTCAAACACGGCTTAAAGCTTGTTGAATTTGGTGAATTAAATTTTGTTTAGTTACCATCCAACAACACATACTAAACAAAATATCATCATTATGGACATTTAAACATTCCAACAGTCTGACAATCAACCAACCACAAATTGTAAATTTTTTGTATTTCATGAAATTAGACAAGCAGAAAAAAATTTGAATTTTTGCAAATGTCTGTTCACATTTAAAAGCCTTAATGGTGGCAGTGTAAGGTTCGTTCCTATTGTCAACTGGGAAGCGTCAGGGAATTCCGGAACTATTAAGGCACATCTCCACACGCTCTGGCCTTTTCTTGTATTTTTTTATTATAACCACCAAGAATTATAGGTTTTTTACAATTATTCGCCATGCAACAAACTAACTAACCATAAAACACGTCTACACGGGACACACATTGCTTGCAACATTTCTTTTGTGTTTATTCATTTACGGCTCTTGCATGTTGCTGGGGTCAGCTTTCAAAAGCGCTGCTACCTACATGAGAAATTTGATTGCCGGCTGAATGTGTCCGTGTGGAGACGTGCCTTTACGCATGTGTACGCTTCTCACAAACTATGTAGTTTGGAAATGTAGGTTGGAACGAACGTATTATCATCACCGTATACAATCTTGATTTATCCAACTTATTCAAACATCAATTTCTATCGGATGATAACGATATGTCGTATAGATGGAAATATATTTTCGTAAAGAATTACAATAATAATAATAAAGTATATACACACACACACAAAAAAATAAGGCGCGGTGCTGCGGTTATGTCTTATTATTAAAATTCCTTTATTAAAATGCTAAAAGCGTCTCTAAAAAAATTATGAACATTATAAAAGATAAACTGAAATTTTAATTTTTCGTTTGTCTTTGTTCGCGTTCTATAAATATATATATGTAACAATGTACCGTAATTTTCCGTGTTTCAAAATTTCCGTTAAGAATAAAATGCAAATTGCTATAGAGGTAAAAAAAAAATAAAATTAAAACAAAGTAAAGAAAAGACATTTAACGAGACTGAAAGAGAGATAGAATGAATTAAGGGAAAACTTTTAATGGGAACGAAATTGAGTTCAATTATTGACGGTAGTAGTAGGAGGGTGTTGCATCGATATAGGGTGTTGTATACAATATATGGTTGCTTAAAAAACAGGAAAAGAGAAGAGGAAAAACACCCTCAACGTCCAATTAAAAAACAAAGCATTTCTTTTCAATATCGTCGAAACCATTTCAAGTTTTAACAAAAATACGGTTCAGGTAATATTCGAAACAGGCTTCGATTAAGTGGAAGTAAATTTGATTGAATGAAGTAATATAAGTAGAGAGAGATAGAGAGAGAGATGAGTGAATACTTTAATAAAACATTAGAACAAGTGAATTTTGATGATGAATGACAGATATCGTGAAAAGTTAACATATTTAATGTCATTTAATCTGGACAATCGTGACAGGCTGATTTTAAGCCATCATTGTTAAATGTGTAATCAGGTTACTGTCAAAAATGTATCGCAATTTCGTTTAGTAAATAAGAGAAGATGGAATACTAGTATTCATGAAGGTTTTTTTCTTCCCCCTAGCAGGAAAAAAAATTAATAATTTCAGATGTTGAATGGAAAGAAACTGCCAAGCCGAATGGAGATTTGATGTTGTTTGTTCATTCCATCAAACATAAGCGAAATCATGTCTATAGAACGTACACGAGGATTATAGTGAAGTGTCATTTTAATTATTCAGCAACAATCTCGTATCTTTCTACGAAAAACATGAGTAACACTAGCAGCAGCAACAGTAGCTAGCAGCAGCAGCAATTGAGTAGCAACAGTATCTCTACTATCAGTCTTAACAAGCCTCACGGGTATTCGTATGTCGTACAGTAACGTCATGGTGCTCATTCTTCAATAGAACGAAAAAAGCCAGAAATCCAATTTCCTTCATGTCATGAAATTTGGAATCTCAACTTAATTCCCATGAAGCGTTCAAAAGAATTTCCAAATCAATATATCTTCTTTACAATCTAGATTAAAGGGAAGGGTAAAGAGGTCTCGATTGTATTCGGCTATTGGCTTTGTGTGTCTATCTCTATTGTACAACAATATGCTGTTGTATAATTGTGATAACGATCAAAAAGCTTTTATATATATACATATATATGTATCTGGCATCGACACACACAAAGTTGATTTAAAATGTTCCTATTATTGGGCTAAGGGTTGTTGCGTACCGGGATGTTCGAGAAGTTACACAAGAAAACTTTCTGTAATCGTAATCAAGTTGACCTTCTCCTTTGCTTTCTAAGTTTTCAGAGGCATAATTCACAAGAGTTGCTCACACCTTTTTTTCTTTCTCTTTGTTTGAACGAAATAACATCTTTGCCCGACTGCGAATATTTCAAACGATCCACGGTATCATCCCGCAAACACTACACATACATACACACATCCACACATATACAATAGCAGTTCATGTGAGATAATCCCAATATGCTGCACGTGTCAATCCACAAAATTTGTAATCTTTATAATCAATCGAGATCATTGACCGTCAGAGCGTCCTCCTCCTCTCACCCAATATTCTCTCCTGACCTTTACTACATAATTTCTAGATTGTATAGTAGTAGTTTCCACATCTTGCTGATGTTGGGCTTTTAAAGGATATCCGTACTGATAAGACATAGAGATTATGGATGGTGCAAAACGAGAGAGTGTTTCATTAAGCTGGTAATAAAGCGTCTTTATCTAAGATGTGTTCGTCTAACTTCATTGACACTTTAAGAGATGCAGATACAAGCGTACAAGATCCAGTAGTACGTACATACTCATATTATATAGAGGAGAGAGCTCGATTATTTTTCGTCTGAACGGATTTAGTACATGTAAATTAGTCACGAGTATTAAATCCAATGGGATTCCTCTAGAATTTCGAATGAGTTTAGTTTTAGGATTATTTAACGAGTTTTCAGCATAGATCTACTATTGAATGAAACTAGAGTACAATGGTGTTTTCTTTTTGGTCTCTTTTTATAAACATTAACAACGACAACAACAAAAAAACAACTCACTCAATACTCGAGAGAAATGAAAAAAGCCTGAAACTGGATCCAATTCACCACTCACCTGAAACAAACAAGAGAAAAAAACAGATTAAATTCAATTTCTTCCGAACATGTAGGTATAGGAAACGAAATACAAAAATTAACATTTAAACATTTCGTTGTTTTTTTGTTTATAGTGAAGCAATTATGGCTAATATTTCAAAAAGTGGCAAGAAGCTGGATCGTGGCCTATTATAAAGAATCGTGCGCACGATCCTGTCGACCCCTTGTGCACGATTCTTACGTTACGTGAACTTGAGCACCCTATACACAACAACAAATATACAAAGTTAAACCATCATCATCATCATCATCATCATCATCATCATGATGATCTTCTTGTTGTTTTTCACCTTCTATCCTTTTTCTTCCATAAGAAGAAGGTATACAAAATGTGTTTGTGTGTGTGTATTCATTAATTTCAAGCTTGAGGCATTCGTCAAATTATCTTCTTATATTCGACGATTTTAAAGCGAAAATACAAACAAATCCCAGATATTGTTGTTGGGTCTTTTTATATTTTAAGAAAAATGAAGTTAAATCAAAAAGTATCAATTTCGACTAACGATACACACTTCTCCCACTAAATTCTGATAAATCTCATGGTTAATTCAGTAGTATACAAGAACTCTCGATTATTTATGATCTAGATTTACGGTTTACATTAAAGTTTATCCGTTTAAATTTGTTTTACTCGAGTGTATTAGGAGAGGGGAGTAAGTGTAATCCAATGGTAGCAGACACAAATTCTAATTATAATCTATAATAATGATACACAAAAAAAAAACAAAAAAAAAAGACCAAGTCTTCACACCTTTATTTGAACATCAATTTCAACTCGATTAATCTTTTATCATACAAAGGACCAGTTGTAGGCGATTTTACCAGTCAAACGATTTAATTATTTCCACCCTTGCAACAAACTGTAACCGCTATTCTGAACATATACAAGATCCTCTTCAAATCCTAACAGATGTTGGTTTTAATTTGATTACGTACATTGATAAGGAAATATCACAATTTTGGTATCAAGACAAAACAAGAGAATCTCTTCTAAATTCATCAATTGTCCTCATTTTCCTACATTTTTACTAGTTTGTTCTGTTATCACAACACAAATAATGAAATAATTCTAATCTTGTTCGTGAATTCGGCTAGATGCTTGTTTGTTAATAAAATTCCAATACCAAGCAGTCTTTATATATTGCATCTACAGGATGAGTCAGGCGAAGCTACAGTTTGCATATTTTTTAGAGAAACACAACAAAAACACAAGGCTAGAGTGTACTCTGTCCAAAAAACCGGTCATTATCTCTTGGAAACTACACGAAGTGACCAAAGAATGTGTAGATTATGAGAATAATTTTTCCTGTTTATTAATAGAATTTCGATTTAAATTTCCAAAAATTTGCCAGCTTCGTTTTTTTTTTTAATTAATAAAAATGGCAATTTTTGAAACCGAAAAAATATTGCCATAATCTACACACTCCGTAGTAGTTCTTTGATCATTTTAGTGTAGTTTTTAAGTGATATTGAGCGTTTTTCTCATTTTAGAGACGCTTTTAAACAAAGTACTCTCTATTTTTGTGTTCTTCTTTCATTTCCTAAAAAATACGAAAATTGTAACTTTGCCTGACTCATCCTGTATACACGAATGTTTTTCAATTATAACAAAAAGGAAGTTTATGGGTTTTACTGTAAGGATATCAGCTGTTTATAGCCGTCCCAGCTGGTCCCAAATTCCCTGTTACAATGTTGACACGCTTGACTTAAACACATGTGTGTCCATATACTTTCCCATTAAAAAGCGTAAAAAACCAGCAACCATACAGTTTATACCTACTGTTCTAAGGTAGGATAGAGGAAATTCATTGGTCGATTACTTGTTTTATTGCTACAGCAAAGGTTAAAATTTAATTTAGTTTTTTTTGTCAAGTAGAACGTTCATAATCAGCAAAAAGAAATAATTCAATTCAAAATTTTTATGAGTTGATTGTTAATTTTAATATATTGCTCTATTGTTACAGTTTTTAGTAATGCAACTGTACATAATATCCAAACACACAAACACACATCCATATGTATAATATGTATAGAGTGACGTTTATTGCGTGATGTGATTCTTTTTCATCCTGTTTTTAAATGAATGGCAGCTTTTTGTTGGGCGTATAGTTTATTTGACAGGCGGCCTTTTGAGCACACGATATCCCTAAACCAGAGGAGAGGAGAGGCAAAAAAAATAAAAATAGGAAGAAAGAAAGAGAGGAAAATGACAGGCAGTGATATAAGCAAACACAACATATATAGGATTGCCAATAATAATAGAAACTCGTAAAACCGTATCTTGAATTTTGGACCATTTACGATGACTATTCTCCTATAATGTAATTACCATTTTAAATGTAGGGACTTTAACTTAATGCTTTTACATGGATGGATTTATTACAGTAGTAACACTATTACTATTACTCTACTACAACTATACCAGTCGTGTTGATAAACGAAACAACCCTCTATGAATAGATTTTCCCACCGTTTCTATGTGGAAAAAAAACAAACAAACTAACTAAAGTTAAATTTATAAAAAATGTAAACGACCAAAGCTTCAACCAACCTTGATTCATGAATGATTCCGAAAGTACTTAAAGAAAACTGGTAAAGATAACTTTGGAATAGAAATTGACTTTTAAAAAGTTTCCTCGGTGGTTCTTTGTAATATTTAATTGAATTTAAAAGTAATATTTTGCTTTAATCATCATCATTCCCGGTTATATTCGTAGAAATATCATATTTATTCATTAACAAATCAATAAGAAAAATTGCCAGTATATTCGATCTTTTTGCTACTTTTTTTTTTTTTAATTTAGCTTTAAACTCCCCCATTTCCCAGTAGTACTAGCAATTTGAGGAGAATTGTTTCACTATTTTATGCTCTTTGATATTTAACTTTCAGACAATATCGATCTGTTTATCAATATTTAATAAAGGCGAGCCGTATACGCGCCTTTGTTTGATCATTTTCGATTTATTAAAATGTCTATGAATATTTATTATTATTATTATTAAAAAAATTTTTGCTTGTTTCTACGTAATTATATAGCCAAAAAAGAGAAGTAATGAATTTTCCCTCATCTGTGTAATAAAACAAACTTCTATCCCCTTCTGGAATCGAACAAAAATCATAATAAAAATTTCGCTTTTCTAATATCATTATCTGTGAAATTTAAAGTTTTATCGTAAAGCTACAACTTTGGTGTAGTAACTGAAGTGCACTTTTAAGCAAATCTAGCAGATTACGCCCCTAGAAACCGACAATTATTCCACGACAAACAATTGAGAGACACCTAGTAAATTTTTAGTAAGTAGTAGATTTCCTGAATGTAAGGTGGCCGATATCTGTTATATAGATGCAGCAACTAGCTAGTTCTACTCTAATATGATTTACTCCACTTTAATTTCCTTTTGCATAATAGACCGACACTTCATTTCCCTTTAGTTTGTTGGACAGCTGAACTGAAATTTCAACCTGAATCATTCGCTTACACATAAAATTTCATTGCTTTAAAACCTGTATACCTCTACCTATCTACCTAGATGTGAGAGGATGTACATATTTTACAACAAAAGGCAACTTCCTCATTTGAATGAATTTCAATTCAAATACAATCTTGTGTATTTATAAAAATACATATATAGAAATCAGACGGTAGTTTTCTATTCGGTTTATTTGTATACTGGAAAAAGTTACGAAGTGGAAAAGTGGTAAAATTTCTCTACTCGTCGCTTACCAATGGAATATGTATACTCCTTATTTTAAAAACTATTCTTTTGACTCTAGTAAGTGAGTTGAAAGAGACAGAGAAACGTGGAGTTCAAAGGGAAACCTCTCGAATTTAAAACAAGTATTTCACAACTAGTAGTCGTCGTTTTATCAAAAGATTTCCATCTGTTTTACAAGACTTACCAGTCTATGTTACATTTTCCGCTCTAAATCACATATATACAAAGAAAGAAACCACCGATAGGGGACCTACAAAAAAAACTATTTTCGAAAATTATCAATTTTTATTAAAAGTGGTTGTTTTTTCCTCCTCCACACACACAAAAGAAAATCTATCAAATTTAATCAAGTACTCGTATAAAATATGTAAACGTAAAACTTTGTCAATCTTGTTGAAATTACACGATAGAGAATTAAGTAATTAATTCATGAATTTTTTAACAAATCATTCAATTTTCTTGGTCCCTCTCTCTTATTTACCTTGTGTGTGTATATGTGTTCCTCCACCTATATTATCAATGATTTACTACACACCCCCGAAAACATCAAGGCGGGGGTTTGTTTATTAATAATTTATAGGTGATAAATTTTCAAAGTGTTAGAAAAAAGTGTTAATTTGAATTATGTCTATCGTATTATCACAAAATACCATCATTATATCCGTTATAACGGTTTTAACACATCATTAAAAGCAATGAAAATACAGTTTTTATAAGGGATAATTTCTAATAGTGATTAGGTAAGAAACTAGTAGGCTTTCGAGAATTAATTGGAGACTTATACTTCGTCTATTTCCACTTGGTCGCCATCCTGCAAATACAGATGTTTTTCCAATGTGGTCAACTCGATGAAATTCTAATCTTTCACGGGGAAAACAATGCCTTTTCAAAAAATTATAATCCCCTTAGAGGAAAAAACAACCAACAAACAATCAAAGAAAGTTTGATTTATACAAATAATTGATATCGGACTACATATTTTTCCCAAGTATTAGATTGGGGAGATTACAAGTCCAGATCCTTGAAAGAACAACTAACTGTAAACTTTCTCTATCGAGTTTCAAGTGGGTATATCAAAAGAGAAAAACACTAGAGAATATCGTCGATTAGAACGAATTGAAAATCATTTATTTAAAAAATTTTTTTTACGAAAAAGGGACATAAAAAAATATTCTACAGAATGATGTTTTAATACCATCGAAAATGTACACAAAGGGCTTTAACAAATATTTATCCTACGTTGATATATTCGTGAGATACAGACTATATGTTTACGTTTTAGCAGTTGTAGCTCATATATTCAAGCAAAAAAAAAACGCACCACTATTGATTTATTCCGTAAAAACGGTACTACCATATGAAAGGACAGGATAACAACAATCAAAATAATAAAGATGAAAAATCTTACACACCTACATGCAACAACAAACAAAACCAAGAAGAAAAAAACGAAGGCAATGAATTTCAAACAACAGTTCAGTGACCGTAAAAGAAATTTTTTTGAACAAAAAAAAAAACGGTAAAGATACACCTACATACATCACAAATAATAACAAAAGAAATCTGCATAATTGTAAGATTTTTGGAAAATTTCAATTTTATTTAAAAATCCATCATCAAGAATCATTAAAGCGTAATTGACCGATTTTTCTTTATATGCACACTTGAAAAATTAAATAAACTTTATAGTCTGCCTATTACAATCCGGTCGACTTGGAATTGTGATAATTGTTATAAAGAACCACAATTTCATCGTCTGAATAATGGCGATAAGAGGTCAAGTTGTTTATATAAAAATTAACACAGTATATTGTTATTATTATTATTATTATTGGTAAAGAGAATTTCGTGTAATTAGTTTTGAAACGATTCGTTACGGTTGTTATTGCAGTAATACATCAACAAGTTAATAAAAATCGTTTTACTTTTCAAGTTTTTGGTTACTTTTCAAAGATCTCTCCAACAACAACAACAACAACAATAACAAAGATAAATAAACCGAAAAGTTAAAATTGGTGTTAAAACAAATAGTATTTAATAACATTGTTGAATTATAAATCGGTTATTGCAAACAGTACAATCACCTTTCCTGTTCATGGTTTATTTACGCAACATACACAAACTTTGTTCTTTATAATTTTCAACATTTCTTTTACAACCGATTCAAAGCTGTTATTACAACTTTATTTTTGTTTAATTAACTACAATTATTGTTTCTAACATTTGATTATTATAAAAAATATTCTAATTCATACAATACAAGCAAAACACTTCTATTGTGTGTTTGGAAATTACTTTAATTTTTTTAATTAACCCACAGAATAATTAATGATTTTTCTTTTCGGGTTGTTGGTTTAAAAAATTTCAAATTCCATTATATGTTTACCCGAAATCTTCACATATGTTGTTAGAAAATTGAGTGAATGTGGACACACTTGAACAAAACAAAACATAGAAAGAAAAGAGTCAAAGTAAACAGTCAGAACGGGTCGTGAGCTATTCTTTTTCGGACATATGTCACAGGTGAAGATCATCTATCATCATAACCGAGACGTAAAACAAATATTAGTCGAATATAGAATTTTTAAATGAAATATACAGGGTGTTTCAACTGACGCTTCAATTATTTGTAAATTAGAAAACGAAAAGATCAGTGACACGACGCGATTTTGTTTATTTGAAGACAATTGATTTTGTGTTGTCGATGCTGATCTATAGACAATCTTATTTCAATCTAAAGTGTAATAAACAAAGTGCCACTGACTTTACTGTTATTTATCAATTTTTATTACAACAATTTCTCATCTTCTACGACTTTAAGACCAATTTGGACAAATTTGTTCATTCTTTTGGTTTTGATCTTTCGTACATACAACATGTTAAAATTGGAGATATATGTCTGTATATGTGATATAAGTGTGAATTATATTGAGCTTGGAAAATCGTCTATAAGCACGTTGTCTAAATAAAATCGAATTTCGTGTGCTATTCAGGTTTCAAATACAAAAACACAAAGGAATAGATCTATGAAAGAAAAGAAACAATATAGTCTCTAGATGATGATACACGTGGATGAACTTTACGCAAAGAATACCACGTAAAATCTGCATAATACACTATAAGTATTATTGTTATCTAGATCAGAAAACGTCATCATATGTCATTTGATTTGCAAATTACATAGCACCAAACACACACTTCTCTCTCTCTCTCTCTCTCTCTTTATATAGATCGTAACAGTATGCTATTGTATTTGATGATAGTTGGCGTATAGACAGTTTAGAAATCCATTTACTAACTAGTAATTTCGGATTGTAATTTATACAGAATTTCAGAAATCCTAGCAATAGTTAAACAGCTTATTTGACTTGAATCAATATTATTAAGTTTCAAAGGAACAACCATATTGTAGATAGAAACAATCACCCCAACATTTTAATATAAAGCCACTAATAATGGATACCAACACAATTTTTTTTTTTTTAGTATGTCGCTAACAACCCCTATATTCTTTCTGTGAGAAAAAAGAGGCAAACTTCAATATATGTACAGATATATTAAAGTTGGACAGAATAACAGCACCACGACCGGATACAGTGAGATATGGCTGCTTTGGTGGTGTATAGCGGCTTATATCGCGGTCGGCCTGGCGGGCTTTTAGCGACCCGGTAGGATCATATATATATCGCTTTCTTACCATACCAACCCCGCCTACCTACTATGTCATCGCTTTACACACTATATGTTCATCGTTTTATATCAAGATCCACCACCACCATCCAAAATGCTTGGTTTGTGTGAACCTACTTTGTTAAAAATATACGATCTACTTCTTCCACATTTTCGCTATAGTAATATTGTAATATACGCCCACAATTGCTATATTCTGACATTGTATTGTTATTAAATATTAAATAATTGTGTGTTTCTTTTTGTTGAAAATTGTATTGTAAATGACAATTGTTTTGGACTAGTAAATAAAAGGAACAATATCGTGATCACGTTGTTGTTTTTTTGATAACGGAAATTGTAACTGTAAAATTGTATTTGGCAGGACACGATGACTTCACCATGACCCTATCTTCAACTCTCTTTTCTTTTCTAATTTTCTATATTTGATAAATATCGAATAATAACAAACTACAATTTAAATCACAAACTAGATTTTTTTTACTAAAACACACAAAAAAAACAACCTTTTTTTCCAATTTTCTATATAAAACCGACTAATGAATGCAGCTGTGAATTTAATTGCTTATTTACATATCATGGTTTAGATTTGATCATGTTTAGCATAAAAAGTAAATTCTTAACTACCCTATGATTGCGGTCCATTCGTTCATGAATAAACATGATGTTACACTGTGAAAATATTAAAGAAAATACGACTAGATGTACATTTAAAGAGAGCACAATGTGGTGAAAATGACAGTGACAAATACTGGAAGAAAACTGAAAAATCTGGTTATGGAACGATCCCATTAGAAATACACAATCAGTTGCAACGGTTGAGGTGGTGGGGGTTCTATAACAACATCCAAATAGCATATGAGCTGTAGAAGTGGGGATGGTGACGCAGTTTACGAGCGATGTATTTCTTTCAGAATTCTACTATAGCAAGAAACTTTACTGTACTTTACTCTATTAGATCGGAAAAATTAGAATTAGGTTTTAAAGGCTAAGTGTTATAGAATAGATTAGGGGGTAGGTGGTAAGCATTCAAATATCACGCGATATCCAAACTAATTTAAAGCAACCAGTTATTAATCGTAAGCGAGTAAAGGTAATAACCACTATTGTATTTTACAATATTAACTGATTTAGTTAATAACAGACATCTAGTTCGTTATTATTTGTTCCAGTTACTTGGTTAACTTTCCCTCTATTCTGTCACACTTATTATTAATAATAATAATAATAATAATAATAACAAAGCTATGCAGCCACCACTATTGTTTCTATAAAGCACTGTAAAGATAATGAACAATGAATCATATTGTAGAGAGATATCACTGTCTTATAACTTATATCGAATAATTTGTATTGTAAAGAAGATATGAAACTACAATCTATTATTATGAGATATTTGCAAAATTTACAGAAACAGATAGAGAGAAACTGAAGATATTTTATTTAACAATAGAGACACGACGACTCCTTCACTTTCAACTTGTATAAATTTCAAATGGAAATTATGTTAAATTTCCAACGAATAAACGATCTACAGTTGTTACTATCGTAATATCCAGTATACAATTTTCTCGTCTCTATACTACGATAGTATAAGAGATGACTTTAGAATTTTTTTGAAATAAATTTAGCAATACATCAAGTGAATAGACATTGAAATGAAAACGTGTATACGATGCTCGTAAATTCAATTTGCAAAACGGCACATTGTCCGTAAACAGAACTACAAAAGTAAAACTTGTTATATGTGAAATATGACTGAAGATATTGCCTGTCATATATATGTTATACAAAATAATACAATAAAACATATATCAAAAAAAAAAACTTGTCAGTAATCTAAATTTAAACAATTTTACGTTGACATAATGATTGTGAATTGATTGAAAGTAGTATAGTAACGATAATAACAGAAAAAAAACAACAAAAATTTAGGGTGTTAGAAGAAGGAAACAACTGTTGAACGAACAATAATGAATTATGTATGTTGGAACATGGAAACGTTTCGATTTTTACGCTGACAGGATTATATTACAATATTTCTATAATATACACATTAACATAATGAAACAACACGACCGCCTCGTAATTTATTTTGAAAAACTACCCCCATAATCCATCATATGTAAAATAATGAATGAATTATCCCATAATAACAGTATTTGCCACAATCAAACAAAATACAACCACAGCAAAAAAAAAATGTATTTTAATTATACTCAATGCAACACCAAGAAGGGGTCGAATGGTTGGTTTGCGCGAAGGTGGTTTTTCGTTCAGAGAAATTGCCAATCGCCTTAACCAGGGAGGCAAAGAACAAATGAAGTACATTCTTCATCTTATGGCAACAAGAGGCCTTGGGCATTTGGAAAACCCACTTTTCCAGTAGGATAATGCTCGTCCTCATATTGCAAGGTGTTTTATGGACCGATTTGCAGAGGATAATGTCAATATTTTACTATGGCCACCCCGATTTCCCGATCTTTCGCCCATCGAACATGTTTGGAACATTACGGGGAGAAGACGGAGAAACATCCTGCAGCCTCCACAGAAACTGCAAGCTCTACAGCACGAATTACAAGTTGCTTGGGACACAATAACTCAAGAGTAAATGGACTATCTAATAGAAACGATGCCACGAAAGGTAGTGTGTAACCAATAGGCCATTATTTTTCTCCAAAATTATAATCAATTGCTATACCTTTTAATAGTTAAATGTTCGTGACAACTTTGGTTGAAAAATTCCTACCTCTTCTTTTGGTGTTGCAATTTCCATATGATTGAGTATAATTTTCTATTTATTAAATCAGTTTTATGCAACAATTCCTTAGAGTTTATCGATCGTTATTTTCAAGTACATTAAATGAATAGATATAGCATGACCTCAACTACTAACTAGTGTGAAGTAATTATTTGTGAAAACATTATGCTTGTGCATGCAGGTCATGGTTGAAAATAATAACCAACAAATTTATATGCGCACAAACCATTAGTGATAATAATAACAATGTAAATTTGTGAAATTTGATACCATCTAAATATGATGGATGCGTTAATTTCACCGAAAACACACACACAAACAATTGTATTTTAATTTAAATTTGGAAATTTTGTAAATATCGCGTGTGGAAATGGTGGATGCGCCGGGCGACAAACTCGCATATTTTTGCACAATTTGTTGTTTTTTTTTTGCCTCGTACCCCACAAATTATACCCAAAACGGCTGCTAATGATACCACCACTAAATAATCGACTTTCCTAAGCATCCTTATTTTATATAATAATGATGGTAATTCGGCCCAAGTTTGCATATAAAAACGACCAAATTCCTAGGGTATACATACACCATCACAAATACACAAATACATTTATACTGGATCTGTTGGTGAGTTAATTAAATTGAACATAATTTCGTTCTAAAATACAACGGACCGTTAGAGTTGAAAAGCAGTTTTCAGCTTTGAATTACACAAAATAAAACCGCTTATTAGGGACTTTATGTTTTGTATGTTGTTGTTGTTGTTGTTGTTGTTGTATATGTTCTATTCCACCTAGGGGCCTATTCATTACACATCCAAAATTGTGATTAAACTAATACAGTTGGAATTATATACGGAAAATATAGTTGAAATAACAACAAAAGACCGTTAAATAATAATAGTAAACAAAACACCATGCAAATATCTATTGAATTTGTTAATATAATTCGTTATAAACAACAAAGTTTGTTATTATAATAATCTAACAACAAGTTGAATGACCCAACAATAAAAACCAACTTTCACAACTACATAAATGATTGAAAAATGCTATTCATGATTGGAATACGTAATTATTTAAAAAAAAAAAAAAACGAAAATCAATAGAGAAAATTAAGCAATAGTGTAAAATACTACATACATATAAATATTTACAAATCCGATTATTAAAAGTTTGCGTGTTTATCTAATGAAACTTTAAGGATTTCCTTTGATAAAAAATAAATAATAAGATTTCGTTAATTTTTTATTAGTTAGGCTCGATTCAAATCTCTCCTTGACCTAATCAGTCATCAATATTGGAGTGAAAACCAATTTATTATTTACATTCAGATATATAACTGAAGAATTGATGTGCAATAATAGTAATAATTCTGACCCTATGCCCTTCTATAGTTATCATATAAAATTCATCATTTTCTTTCTCTCTCTCTCTATATATATATATATATATATATATCGATACAATAAATCATTTTGCTGAATTACCGGCTAAATTCACCTGATTGACATGAAGTATTGTTTTGCTTACACTGTCATGACATCCGACAGGATCTAGGGATATTATTGTTTCAATGCTGTATAGTATTTGTATCTTCCGTTTTGATTATACAAGCTGGAATGTAGTGATTAAATATTTTACATAAATCAGTATGAAAAGTAGACAATAATACCCTAAATAGTTACTGGATTTTATTCGTAAAATTGCCATTTCCCCGATTAGGGTAGATTTTAAACAACAGCCCCCCATATATACACAATATATAAAGTCTGAATTGAATAAAAATTTGATATAAATCCACAACATCTTTCCGGATTAGTTTTCAATTGATTTCATCATCAACAACAACAACAACAACAACAACAACAAAAATAAGAACAACTCGCATTTCAACATTGATAAAAATCGTCTAATAAATATTTCAGCGATTCAAGTTCTCTTTCAGCAAATGTTCTTTTTATATCTGTTTGTCCCTAGAATATTTTATATGAATTATTGATAAGATTATGGTAAACAAAACCGTTACAATAATAGCCTATTTTTTTGGTTTTTTTTCCCAATTTTCCATGATTAATCATTCATTTTTTTATAATCAACAATTAAACCACCCTTATATATATATAGATATCGTAAATTACTTAATGGCATAAGGAAAAATAGAAAAGAAGGTATCAATCTTGAGGATTTTCCTTTTTCTCGTTTAAAACTACCATACTGGTTTTTTATTTGCTTTAAAAAGAGAAAAAGACCTTTTATGCACAACCACACACAAAAAAAATAATAAAAGAGACGAATCAAATATGGTAACGGAACAGTGAGCCTTCTATTCAACACCGACACTGATCACCATCCGCAAGTAATAAGAAAAAAAGCTTCTCCAGCATAGAAAAGAGGACATAAAAGAGCGGCCAAGATGAAGAAAAATCGTTAGTCAAGTTTCTGACAACCGTGAGTCAATGAGAGAAGACACTACTCACTTTTGATATAAAACCCTCATCCACCTATTATTCTTTCGGTGGTATTTTTTTTCTTGTTTTTTTTTCTTCTATTCCTGCTGCTTTCCGATGATCCTCTTTCACTTTCAATAATATTCTCATGTAGATGAGGTAATTTTTATAATAAATCTATCTGTATAAGTCGTTTTTTTAAATAAAACAACGCGATGGTATAGATTGTGGTGGTATATCTGCTGCTGTTGGTGTTGCTACATCGCCAGTCTTCCGTAACTAAATAACCAAGTATACACTGATCCGGAGAGGTTAAAAGTTTGCGAACCCTTTTCCAAACTACATTAAACTGTAATTGGAAACGCGCCAAAACAATAACGCCAGTGGCTTCGGCAGGAATCACCAAAAATAAAAGGGAATCTCTAAACCACAGCTTGTCTGTCCCTAGATACAAGTTGGCCATATTTCTACCAAAAAAACAACAACAACATTGGCTACAAACTAGCCATCATCTAGAAAAGAGCAATAGAAGTTTTGTATTTTATTTTTATCTAACGATTTAAAGTATCAACTGTTTGACTTAAATGATAGAAATTATTGATTCTATTGTTTGTTTTAAATTTTATATGAAAGATAAATAATGCGGATGGAATTTGGAAATAATAATGCAAAACACAATAGAAACGGCTATAAGAGGGGATTCAGAAACTGTGCTAAATAATCATAATTTGAATTGTAAAACGGAACGCATTTAAAAGGTTTAGAAATGGCCTGAATACAAAAATAAACGGTTATTGGTTTTGGTTATATGAACCACCACCACCACTAACAACAACAACAACAACAACAATAACATCTTTATATAAATGTATTCCAACACTACTAAACGCTAGGCTTTTGTGTTTTTTTGGGTGGAAGAAAGCGTGATAATTTTATTAAAAATAAAAAAAAATTACAGAACTCTATCTATTATATAAAGATACAGTTGGGGAGAAGAATTTTCGATTGAGTTCTCTCTTTACGAAAATTGGACAAATTTAATTAAAATGCTAATTTTATTGGTTGACTAAAAGAGGCTGCTAAAGCAATATCCTATTGGAACATTTTCCGATATTTATCTCTCGTTCAAACTTGGATAAATTTACGGAAAGTAGTAGTAGTAGTAGTAGTAGTAGTAGTAGCAAGAAAAACGGAACGGGAAGAATAAGAAGAAGACTATTGACACAATAAAATTCTAATTTAATCCACTTATTTTAGAAAAATTTAGAATTAGAACAATCTAACAACAACAAAAAAACAGGAAAATAATCGAGGGGTTTTATCGACGATAAATTTTATTATTTTACAAATAGGCATGAATATACGTCGTAAACAACTATGCAAATCAAGGCACGATGTTTAATATAAATTTATTAGCACCTTATCTTCATCATAACCGTTATAATTTGGCAGGAACGTGAATATTTTCCCAAGTAGTTCAACAATAACACAATCAAAAGAGGAGGAAAAAACGCCGCTCTATTCCCACACACAATACAACACAAAACAATCAACAAAATTAATAATTTAAATCAATTTTTTGTTGTTTTTGTAAAAAAATTACGATCCAATTGTATGTAAATTTACAAAATAGCAATCCTGTAGTAAATCAGCAATATACAAGATTATAGGTCAGTTCTTTATCGAATCGACCATATTGTTAACGAAACAACAGGAGCAGCTTTACGACTCTAAATATTTGCACAACTGACAGTAATGGACGGAAATGCCATAAACTCCATATAAATCCAACACACATAGACGCTTTACAATTCCAACGATAACGTTAATGATGTCATTCAAATTGAATAGCGATCTACATATACTACTCTACACACACAACACTATACTATGTGAGATAGAAATTGAAAAGTGGTTATAATACTAGAGGATGATGGTGGTGAAATTGAAACAAACAAAGATAGGGGTGTAGATACACAGTTATAAACATGAAATATAACAACTAGTAGTTCAGATTCTTTCATGTTTGACGAACTGGAAGAATGTTTGAAACGTTGAAAAACAAAAGAGATTTCTTTATGTATGTACGAGTTGTTAAGGGTGAGATTTTTATAAAAGTTCAACACCCTTATTAAAGAGGTACATTTTAATAATAAGCCAAGTCTATCATAAGCGAATCGTTGGACTATACTTGTAGTAGACATATACTGATTAGGAATACTGTCAGTAAAGGTAATAAAAGCTTTTTATGACACAATCAAGCTTGTTTTAAGTGCAATATTCAAGCATAGATCAATCTTTGTTGAGAGTGGTGAAATCTACAAGCTGATGATGTACATATAAGTACCCTCTAGACGTGTATTTTTTGCCCCCTACCATAATCACGATTCAATAATTATAATGATGGTGATGGTAATCGAAACTACAACTACAACAATGGGGAAAAAATTATTAATAATTGATTACAACCCCAACAACAACAACAAAAAAACAAAATATAATCATTAGAATTACCCCCTCATTCCAAAAACCATCTAATGAAATCTATCCCATATATTATGCAGTGAGTTGTACTTAATTGTTTTCAAAATTTAACATCTGTCTTTGGTTCACTAACTTTCCAGTTTGTTCACTAAAAACACTTCTCTAAACTTTACTCATTTGCATGGGGAATTTATTCGAATATTAAAATGGGGGGTGGTGGTGGTAAACTTCAACTAAAAATGCCGAAAGAAAATTATTTTATACACTACCCCAAACACGAAAGAAACACATCTATATGTAGGTATTAGAAATTTTCTGCAATTTGTTGAATATTTGATCATTTTTTTGTGTAAAATCCATACATATTTTACACATGCAAACCATTGAATTAATTACTGAAATTTGATTATTTCGGTCCATTTTCTATCAAATAAAGTCGTTTCTAATTAATGAAATCAATTAATCAAATTAAAATAAATTTCCATTTAGATGCAGTCTTGTGAGAACTTTAATTGTTGAAAATAGATTAATGTGGAATGAAATGGGGTGTTTATTTCGTAATACCAAAAAACAACAAAATGAACATAGAAAACAGAATATAGGAGGAAAAGTCGTATTTAATCAATAACAAAGAAAATTAAAAAAAAAATGTTTAAAAATATAATCCCCTTATGGTTAATTTCCATTAGAGACAACCAACAGATTTAATGCTGCAGCCAGTAGTAGTAATAGAACTGCAAGCTGAATAAATCAGATTTTAAATTACAGAGAATTCGAATCATGCTTTTTATTTCGTTTTTCTCTCTTTTTTTCCACCACCATCACGTTACATACAACTCTTATGTTAATCCTGGCCCGTTCTTTGTGGAAACGCGTGCTTTTGTTAAAAAGTGTACGACTGAACTGTATATGTGACTGTTTGTATATGTGTTGGTGGTAGTATAAAATAGAAAAAGAGGGTTAATATAAAAGGAACTTTTAGTCGGTCGACTTAAATTTCGAAATGTTGTTAGCAGAAAGCTTCGACCAGAATGAAATAAAAAGATAGACAGAGAAAGAGAGTGTATAATAATAGAAAGATATGTTAGAATCGTGAATGAAAGTAGTCTTCAAGTGAAAGAAAAAGCTTTAACAGTCGAGCTTTTAAGCATGAAACAATACTATAATTGGAAAATTTTACGGCAAAAATTTCGTATCATTATTGTCGATTTTAACAACAACAACCCACTTTAAAAATGTTAAGAGAGCGGATTGAGAATTTTCTATATTGTAAGTATCTTAAATAAAAATGGAGCTTTTTTTTTCATCGAATAGGGGTTGTATTTAAAATATGGTGGAAAATATTGAGTTGGAAATTCTCAATGATTTTTCATCAACTTATTTCTCGTTTTATGAATTTCCATTATAAAGAATGGTGATGGTGGTGGTGGTGGTAGGTGGTTATATGTTGTGTGATATATTTTCTATATAGGCAGATTGTTACATGTAGGGTAGCGAGCTGTTTTTTTTTTCTGTTATTTGTGAAGTTCTCTCACTGACGAAACGCGAGACTCGTTGAATCAAATAATCAATACAGCTCGCGATTCTTTGTCCAGCTCTCTGTTCTAAAAACGTGTATATATGTTGTATAACAACAATAAATAAGAGTTGTTTTTTTGTAATTAACAACTTATCTGTATGTATACACTACGCTAATTATCAACGTTTTAAAACAGAGATTAATTTTATTTTTCTACTGTAAAATTAGTCGAAAAGGGGGAGATTTCATTCGAGTAATTTCAATCGTTATTGTGTCTTTTAAAATGTCTTCAAGAACATTTCAATGATTGGCTGTTATTCAATTTGTCAATTACGATTGAGAATAATAGGTTCGTTCCTGCACGCAATCCTAGATTACTTCATATAAATCGTTATAGCGCATGTCAAATCATATTCACGCATGTGCACAATAGTGTTTGATTCATTTATTTATTTTTTTCAAATGAAAATAGGAACCAACTTAATATGTTGGTGGAAGGTTTTAAAACTGAACTGATCTAATTTCGAAATACAAAAACTTCCGTAAGCTAAATGTGATTTAGGGACAAACAATGTAAAAGAAACTACTGCTTGGTTGGTCAATACAATATAACAACAACAACAAGAAATCGATTTTTATTGGTTGCTTATGTTTTTTATTCTAATAGAGAGAATTATGTGAGATTGATTCAATTTAAGGAATATTTATGATGAATTTGTATTAACTTACCGATACCAATTACAAAACAATTTACAAACTCTACAAACACCAATTACGCTAAGAACCTGTCCATTAATAATAAGAACAAATCGTATTGAATGTAAACACAGTAGTAGTAGTAGTAGCAGTAGTTGTAGTCTTCATTTTCCAATATTATCGATAAGTTCTAATCGATTCCCTGAGCAGTAATGCAATGGGGGAAGAAAAAAACGAATATAGAAAAAAATATAACAAAATGAAATATATACCTACAAATTTCGTGATTTGCAACAGTCATCGTCTACCAGCAGATAGAAACGATATTTTGTAAAATTGACACACCGAACGAAAAAAAAAGGTAGAGGTGGAAAATATTTCAACAGGACCCTTTACACAATAGCTGTACGTGCTTTGTGTTTCAAAATCGATGAAGAAGAGAACAGCAGAGAGTAGCAGTATAGCAAGAAGTACCAACTAACTCACTCTCTCTCTGTCTATATTCATGAATAGCATACAATTATCGTTATCATGAATAATTATTTATTTAATGGACTTGAACGTAAATCTATATGAAAAAGATTTAAAAGGGTTTTTCACTGTTGAAACTTAAATAGAAATTTAATAAGTTTTTAACTTGTTTTCAATGAAAATTGATCTGAAATTCTGTTCAGTGTTAAAGTTAATCCAATGCCTTTTTTGCCTGTGTGACAAGCATCTATTTTTCACGTTCACCAACGAAAAAGAAAAACTGTACGAAGGAAAATCTCTATTCAAACTAGATTCTATGTTAATGGAAAGACGTCTGAAAAGTATCGTCATTAGCAACCACCCCATCATCATCATCATCATCAGGTTTAATCAGTACCTTGATTATATGACTTAATGCAACTGAATTGCAAGATATAGAATCGAACGGTTTGAATAGCCTGTCATTTGACCGAATCAGAGTGGAAATTCATGTTCGTATCGTCGGTTCTACTCATACCAAAAATACTCGAAATCTAGTGCCAGAAATATACGAAAACTGTCGACTTATAATAAAAATGCATATCGTCTAACAATTGAAATAAATTCTTTTGTTCCTGGTGGGGGTGAAAAAATTGTTATCTTCCACGATAAATTGAATGATAAAACCGAACACGGGACGCTCTTTTGTATGTTTTAAAGGGAGTAAAAGCAAGATGTAAAAAAATAAATAAAATTGATATCGAAGATTTGTCTGCGGGGCTAAATACCTTCAACTCAAGGAAATTAGTTGTGACTGAATCAACAAAAATCCATTAATCAAAAGTCTAAAAGAGCTGTAAGAGACATTTGAAAAGTGAATCTGAGAAATTAATTATTTCGGAAGGTTCTTTTTTCTGTTGTTGTTGTTGTTGTTTTCGTACAATTCTCTAAACATAACAAAAGCTAAATAGAAACAAAAGGAAAACGTGCATTAGACATGGGATAACACATAAAATAAATTTAGAAGAAGAGAATAGTTGTAGAAAATTTATAATTCCGCGATACAACCCCTCTAGTTTTGTTCTTGTTACACGAACTTGAGCCGTTCAATTCCTTTATTTATTGACATTTTACAAAGTTCCTAAACAAAATTATAACATAATTACGACAGAATTTGTCACAATTTGTTGTTTGTAATTACGCATTCTGTTGTTGAACATTGTTGAAGTGATTATTATTTTTTTTTAATTTAAAAGAAGAAACAGCAATCGCTTGAAAGCAATATAGCAAACACGATTTGCATTAAATTCAGACAACGTTTTAACAACGATTTCATTTTGTATATTTTCTTAAATACACTTTTCATCTGTAGATATATCTATCTTTGTCTATTGCACATTTTACGTTTATACAACATCTGTGTTGTCTTCCGACGAAAATAAAATTATAAAAGATCAACGACATTTTACCAATTACATGGGTAATGATGGATCGTTTTCATTACACATCGGTATGTTGTTTCTCAAAAACTGACAGTATTTTCTTTTAAAAAATTATTTATTTCATAAAAGCTTCTGTTATTTTATAAAAGCAAAATTTAATGAATAAGAAAGGAATGGGGCTAGTTAACAGTCATATTAAATTACAACTTAATTAGAAGCTGTAAATTAAAAAAAAAGCCTTCTACATAAAGTAAAGAATGTTTTTAATTAATCTAGTAGCAGAATTGGATTTCAAAAATATTTTACTTTTGAAAGTTCAACAATACAGAACGTCCGCTAATTAGTGTATCTACTACAAACAAAATAATGAAGTAAAATAAGTCTAACATCTACAAATTTACAAAAAAATTCGACAAACAATCCAAATTTCTAACTAATTTTCCACGATAATAATAATCTAGATAGCTACAATCAAACTGTTGTTACTCTAAATAGCGGACAGTCCGTATACAGTGGAAAACTTGAGAAATTCAGGTGGCGATGAACAATAGATAGAATCAAAAACGAATTGATTAAAATTTACACCTTTTTCGTTTTAAACGATAGTCGGTGTTGTGTTAAAATGAAAATACCGATCGTGACTGAACAAAAAAACAAAAAAAAAAACATTAAAATTCACAACAAACAACCAAAATATTTGCATTTAAAACGTAATCGTTATCACCAAAAAAAAATTAATCAAGATTATCAATTTATCAATTAAGAAATATTAATGATAATAGCTCCTCGAAGAATTGATGATTGTATTTCAGATTTAAAAGTCATAAAAGAATAAAATTGCGTACAAGAAATCTATGTAGTGGTAGCAGTTGTAGTAGTAAGATGAAGAAATTATTACGCGTATTTTCATTTTTCAATTTTACGGAGATTACAACGCGAACATAATATCTTGAAAGTAAATGGAACGAGAATTTCTCCTTTTTTTTTTTTGATGATGATAAAAATGAAGAAGTAGAAGTTGAAGAATAAATTTGCGTCAATTATGTGTAATCAACAAAAATTTCATGTTGATTCAACTGGAAGTTAACACCATTCCAATATAGATCCATTAAATGAAACACACTGTATTCGTTTATCCTCTACTCTATATTATGAACTTTGTAGTATACTTGAGGGATTAAAAAATCCGCTATCTATTCTATTGTGCAGCTGTATTTAATTATGATTCATCAAACATCGAAGTAAATTTAAAAAAAAAAAAAACGAAAAAGTATTGTACGAATTTTGTATAAAAGTCAAGTTGTTCAAGTTGAAATAAACAGAGTGTACGCATTGTTATGCAATCAATTTGACTGAATCCTATTGCGGATTCACTTTGTTTTATTAAAAATTCTACAGATTCGCGTATTTAGATCGTTGTCTCTCTTCTGTGTATATAGTACAGATTTTGTTTAGCCATAATTTGGCAATACAACTTCCAACAATAATAGAGGCAGATAAATAACAAACAAAGAGGCAATGGTGAAACGATACAACGTACTGGCATTCAGCCAACAAGAATTAAATTCATGTTTACCCTCCATTTAGTTAAGGGTCAGTACAATTTCATATTTATAATGCCGAGGTTACATTTCCTTACAAAACAACAACACCTGTATCATCTATAAATAATTTCAACTAATAATAATAATAATAATAAAAGAGAAAAAAAAATCAAATATAATCAAAATTCTTCTATTTTCCCACTTTTCCTCCAACAATGACAACAACAAGGAAATGTCGGTTTGTATTTCCGATTCGTACCATCCAACCCCCTACATATATATAGATATAGTCTATAAGATTTTATCGCTAAACTTTACTTTTATAACATTTAAATGTTTCTAGTTTCCGTTTTGTTGACAATTTCACTATTCGTTTTGAAATTGGGGAAGAAAAAACAACAACGACCAACAAGAAGAAAACAATATTGTTGAAATGATTATAAATGACTTATTTTTGGCTATTCTACTACTACCACCACCAGCACCACCACTAGTACTGCTAATCATAATTTGACTGTAATTTTTTTCTCATTATTCCACTACAAATAATCTTTATCTCTTAATAATAATAATAATAATAATAATAATAGTAGAAAAAAAGTGAAAATACAAATATTTACTACAATGATGCAACACGCGATGTACAAAAAAAATTGTTAAAAAAAAAACAGATTTAGATGTTTGATATTCCGTGTTTTCACCATTAAAAGCTTGAAACATTATTAAAAAAAAAATAAAAGAGATTATTCTTGTATTTTGCTATGACCTAGAGAAATATATCTTTGATGAAGCTTTTTTGTTTCAAACGAGAAAAAAAAAACCACACACACACACCCCAGTTTTACTAGACCATATTCGTAGATAATAATAAGAGAAAGTGAGATGGACGTATTTTCGATTGATATTGGAAAGGGATCAATACATAGAACAACACATTGTTGCACGTGGCGTGACTTCTAAGTTCATCGAGCGAACATCATCATCATCATGATGATGATTATGATGATAATAATGACGATGATGGTTTATATTCGAACTACTTCAATAATGTAATGTAATAGTATATCGATTGGTGTATAAGTTATCAACTTGAAATTGTGAATTTTATTGTAATATTTAAAGAAAAATTCAATTGGAAAATAAGGAAAAACTGTGACGTCTTCATTTTATATACCAACTATATAGATATATACAGTTGGTATTGGTTGGAAACTGTTGAAAAATTTATCAGTTACAACGTCTAGGTGAACGTATAAGAAATTGATTAAATTTAAAATTCCTTTTGTATTTTAAGGGATTTTTTTTTAATTGGAATTTCTAATAAGACACGTGGAACAAAAAACAATCTGTTTCTTAATAATAATAATACAAGGGGAAAAAACGACAAAAAAAAATGATTACAACTGACAATTCCCATCGCCAAAATATGCTTCACATCAACATATACAGATCTGGCAAAAAAATAGCTATATAAAGCTGGGTCCACATTTGAGAGTTAAGGGGGGTCGCAAACGAATACGCATGTGTTTCCCCATTGTTTACCAAAAAAATGATAATCTAGAAACTTAGGTGTGTACTTGTTTACATTTGAAAAACAGAGAGGAAACGAAAGCCCGACTTAACTTGAATTTGCAGACTTTAACAACAATACGGACGCGACTCTCGTCTGTACTCGCCTAATAAATCATCCACAAGATGCAACTTATACTCAATGACATGGAAATTGCAGCACCAAGAAAGGGTAGGAGTTTCTTTTAACAATTTTACCAGGTGTAAGTTTTGCGAAATTTTGTTCTATTCTTGAATAGTTTCGGGGCTTTTGATCGTTTGTTTTATTGAACCAACAAGTAGTAAACAACTTAAAGTGACGATATATTTCTGATTTATTGTAATTTTTTGCTGTCATGTAGATAGACATATGTGTTTCCAAGAACATGTCTTTCTGGAGCAAAAATACATCGTGGAGACATGCCCACATCATCAACTCATGCGCCATAGATAGTCAGATATAACGACGTATGGACCCTATTGGTTAATGGACATGCTTTCAGCCTGTGTACTTTTGATCCAGAAAGACCTCTAGTCATCGATATTAAACTGAAAACTGAGAATTTTGAAAAATGACAATATTAAAGGTGGATTATTACTAAAACTGTCACTAATCAAACAAACAGTAAAATTGGATCGAATTATATAAATCTTACAAATAGAATTATAATTATATTTCTTTATGCCAAATTTCCAGCTTTTATATATCATATTATTATAATAACTAACAGAAACATGAAACAATAAATTTTAAGTGGTGTAATAAAAGCCAGGTTGAATTGTTAGAAAACTGTTGAACGATTCCACAAAACTTTACTATTTATCAAAATAACATAATCATAAAGTACATTCCACGATTCCTAATTTCATTTAATATAATAAAACTGACTAAAAATACCATTAGATTAACGTAAAAATATACTAAAATCAAAAAAAAAGGAGACAGATAGAAAGTATTATAGAAGGATAGATAAATAAAAAGTAGAGATTCTTGATTAGACATTATTATACGGCCAATTCAAAACCACCACCCATCATCCAGACAAAACTGTTCGTGTTCCATTCAACAAACAACATACTACAGAGAGTTTCTCTCTATATATTCTATACGAAATTAGATGCCATTCAAATTGAGAAATATTACCATTTGGGGGTTATAATGTATATCGTACAATCTATGTCTTGGAATAATATCTTAAATTAAAACAAAATCCTAGCAACAACGCAGATATACCTCTAACTATGTACCAGTACCTATAAATATTATCAACAATCAAGCCATAAATATTCGCTATTTAATTGTTTAGAAAGTTATATATGTAGATTTCCTAATGTTAAACAATTCAATTTAATTAATCTATTTATTTTAGAAAATAACCAATAATTTATTATATTTTTAGTATACAACGTATTCCACCTTAAAATTTCATTCCTAATACCTCATTTATAACCACCAAATTAATCGAACATTACAGACAGAATATAGAGAGTTGAGTTGAGACATGGTGTATGTTTTTGAGAGCTGACAGTTGAAAGTTAAAAACACATATATCTAATATGACAGTTTCCTCTTCTAGTCATAGCATCAATATATTTTTTCCATTTTCTAAATCTATAAAGAAATGTATTGAAATGTCATTTTTTGACACGTGGAAAATGGAATGATTCATTTCATCATAATAATAATAATAATAATGATAATGATAGTGATATGATTTATAACTTTTGCCAATCATTTATTTGATTTAAATGATGATTTCTATTATTGCTTCACATGATCAGATAAATCAGTTTTTTTTAAGTTTTTGTGTTTTTTTGCCGTTCTTCATACTGATTTGATATTTAACAATTTATTTCTGTCATGTTTTCAAGTTTCTCTTCTTTTCTATCTTTCATACAAACTTAACACCAACAATGAAAACAACAACAACAACAAAAAAGTTGTGCAAATTTATCATTTGCTATCAAAACTTTGGCACAAAAATAAAAATTGCATGAATTTATTTTTAAAGTCGAAACCTTTCCAAACAGTAGGTATTTTGTGAGTAACTGTGTATATACAAAATTGCAATATTATAAATCTATTCTTGTAACAACCACACATCTAGCCCTTGACCGTTAAAGTGCCAAATATGTAAATAGAAACTTTGTATGTATACTCTAGAATTAAAACAGCAAATGCATATTGTAACAATATGGATATATTTATAGAAAAACTTGTACCTAGTATAGAAGTAGGAAAGATGCCGATAACCGGCCTAGAAAGTGGCTGGAGAAAAAAAAAGAAAAACTAGATTTCTCTCATTATAAACATGTTTTTCCTATTACCTACTACTACTAATTAGATTAGAAATAAAGATTCTAGAAGATAGAAAAAAAAACCTGAAAAACAACAAAATCTAACACAAATGAATAGAATTAGATTTGTGTAGTAAATGATGCAATCGCGAGTATCCTGCGTGCGGTTGTTTTGCTCACGACTATAAGAATAATTGGCGAACGCAGTACGTTGAACTCTTACGATTACATAAAATAAGAATGTTAGTAGTAGTAGTAGTGTTGAAATTGCTTAGAAAATACAAAAATAGGATAGATGTGTCGTCGAACTTTCTTAAGATCAGTATCTATCATCATTGATTATATGAGACATCAATTGGAAAAAATTTTTTATTGGATTTTCTTACTTCAAAATAGACAAAGCAATAATAATGTTTTTAAAGAATAAAAGTGAAAGAAGACGAACAGAATGACTCAGCAACAACTAAGTGTTCGTTAAATCACCTCACAAATACCAAAACCATTAAGCTTGTAATGTGTGCTAGTTTCATTGTCATGCTTACGAACTTTCACGTGCAGGTACATTATGTGTTGAACTAATCGATATCCACTACTACTACTATTCTAAAGACGAGTTGTTCCGACTTTATGGAGAATTATTATACAAATCATCATTTTTTTATTATCAATAGAATTACAATAAATGATAGCAAATTTGACTCCAAAACTCTTTCTTTACATCCTGTTTATACGAGAAACTGTGTAGATTTTTTTTGAATGAATCGATGAAACTTCCAAAGTCAAGGTGGTCAATCTACCTATAATTTGAAGCTCAAGCAATCATTGATCGGATGAAAAACCAGCAAAAAATATTTTTCTAAATTGATACGAATTGTTTCAACTAAACAGTGAAATATCAGTTTTGGAACAAACGATATGTATTAGTTCTGTGTGCGTCCGGATAATTGGAAAGACCTGAACAAGAAGCAACAAAAAAAACCAGCGATATCGTGCTAGTAGAATTCAATAATACTTTAGCGTTAGTTGCGAAAGAAGATGAAGATTTTTCGTTTCAAAAATTAACCCATTTGTGGGCCCCCCTCTTGTCGAATTATTGCAAAACGGAAATTTGCCAAAATTACGTGTTCAAGGATAATTATATTATTTCTCTATATCTAACTTGCCTTCACTAGGTAGTTTGAAATCATCAAATTGTTGTTGACTCACCTGAAACAAAACGAAAAGAATAAAAAAATTTGTTAATAATTGAATTCAGTAAATTCGGTATTACGAAATAATCCATGGGGAAGAATTGAAACTAACATAAATGTGACAATAAAAATGTTTCTGTATATCTAGAAATCAAATTATATAAAAGTATACAAGGGTAGGAAGGAAACTGGCTGATATTACTGTTGTTGTTCGGTATAGTGATATTGTTAACAAAAATCCACCAAGTCCCATATGTCAAATGGAGTGAAAAAGATAATGTATGCCCAACGTTTAGAGAAAATTGAAAGAGCATGGTTATATGTGGTGGATAAAAGAGTCTTCTTAACCAACACACGGTTTATTGTTTGGAACAAAAGAGAGGCGAACTATTTTTATTTTTTTGTCGCTATGGAATAGCATTTCTGGAATTTTGATGGAAAAATCGACTAAAACCCCCCAAAAAGGAATCAAAACTAATTTTTCGTAATATTTTACAATAATACCAACAACAATAATAAATGTAATAAAAAAAAGGTTGAAATAATCAACGTAGAAGCCGTTTAAAGTTGATGCACCGTATCAAAAGCAATTTTGTTTTTATATCATTTTTTTTTCATAAAAATAGAATTCAATCTGATTTCATGCAATAATAACTGTGTTGTTCAGAACGTACGTTTTGTTTTTATATTTAAAACATTTCAACATACAAATGGTTTTTTGCAACAAACCAAATCTTGCATATTTACACCACAAAATCATCATTTTAGCTGTAGCGTCAAAAAGCCACAACAGAGGCGCAAATACTTAAGCATTAATTGTGCTTTAAGACTCTCAATAATCAATGGAAGCGCACACTTACAATTAGTGAGATAAGCATCCAATGATCTCTTACACTGAGGCTTCTTTTTGGCCTTAACTCAAAAATTGGTGGTTTTGGTTTTGACACAAATTGAGCCTCTCAAAACTTTTGCCCTTTTGTGGTATTCTAATTTCTGTTGTTAAGCTACTAAATAGAAATAGGGGGACGAAACGAACAACAAATCACAACGATCACAACTAATAGAGCGTACAACAACAAAAAATCTTAAGTCATTAAGATTACCAGAACCATCATTACCAAATCTTCCTGTTTAATA
>JAZBGY010000445.1:0-29825 GCA_037414755.1 Lydus trimaculatus | reverse complement strand
AATTGGACATCAAATACGTGTACGTAAAAGGAAACATATTCAAATAAGTAGCTTTAACTGACCTAAAACTATATCCCTTACGGGTATATTTTAATAATATTTATAAGCAACGTGACTTTAAGTTTTCGTTCAAATTGTAACACATTAGAGATAGGTATGGACTGTATACGTGACTCTTTTAGTAAATCATGAACGATATTAGCTCTCTTTTAGTAGTTTTTTTTTTTTATATAAAAAAAGAACCGAAAAATTGATAAATCAAGTCGATTACTTTTTGTTGTTACAAAATGATGGAAGCTTATAGTTTATATAAAAGCATGAAACAGCAATATTTCGTCGTTTAACAACAACACCTCCACAAGAATCCCCACATTACTATATGAGTTAAATAGGAAATTTGTAAGCCTTTTCAACTGTTTGATAAATTTAATCCATCCGTTCAGCTATCTAGTAAATAATTTAAACACCCCCCTCTTCTATAACATCCTTAAATCCTGTCAAAGAACAAAGATATATACAAATACAATTATAAGACATAGAGAAACACAGGTTAAGTAGATAATTAGTAAACTACAACAACGACGACTTTAGAAGGAGGGAAATGCAAGAGAGATACACGTAAATTTGTACCGTCATCTATTATCTTGGTGACTTTGTGTTACGAACAGTAGGTAGTTGTAGAAATAGTAGTAGAAAGAGAATCATTTTGGTACTTTAGTCTTCATCATCATCATGCTTTACTTCCTGGTTGTAGACAGCGACATATAACTTTGAAACTAGAAAAGGTATTGAAGGGTGAAGTGACGTGACTTGGGTTGCATTATTCGTATAGATAGGCGGGTTTTCATGATTAGCAACTTCTCTTTTCATCTATTCCTATCATTATTATTGTAATTTGAATTTATAATATAACATAGCACAGATTAACAATCATGTCAGGTGGAATAGTTTAACTGAATCTATTTTGAATAATATAAACGAGAAAATAAACCATTCAAGGATGCTGCCTGCTTGCTTTTATCTTGATAGGATAGGTACGTGGGCATGACAAATACACTTTTACTTTTTAAATTATAATAGAATAGAATAGGGAACCGGTTAATTTTTTTTCCTATTATTTCTTCTACACTATCATCAACATTAACAATTGTGCAAATAATGATAATCAGTTCACCTAGATTTACTAGTTTTTTTTTTTTTTAGAAGATTGTTACAAAAAACCATACCGTTAACTGTAAAAAACTGAAAGTCTATCGTACTATTAGATCATTAAACCTAACTGAAGATCAAGGTTACTTTATTGACAACGAATCAAATTTGAAACTCGATTGTGGGATTCGAACCCGGTACTCACAGGATTATAAAGGAGGCGCGGTAACACGCCTGTTGGACCAGTAGAAATTCCGCGTTCAATCCCTGGTGATCAAGATCAACTTCTTTAGACTTTTGTTTATGTAAATAGTTGGAAATACGTCTACCCGACCTTCATTTGAAGACAACTAGCTGCAAAAATTCCATCATCAATAGTTGATATAGCGCCAAATCAATTTTGTTACCCCTGAAAGCCGACTAAATCTATGAAAACTGCCATATATATATAATGATAAAAGAACGAGACAATTTTATGAAAATCGCTACTGTAGACTTTTCCTGCTGTGGTGCAGTAAAGTTTTCAAGTTATAATCTTACTTTGAAAGCTTATTTATTCGACATAAATAAGGCAATAAATTCATTTTAATAGAAGAACGGGCGTGTGGAGAGAAAAATGATAATTTGTATAACCTTGTTTTTGTTTTAATAATTATCAAAGTAATTATGCAGTAAAGATGCATAAAGAAACAACTTTCCCATCTTTTATCAAACTAACATAATACTAATTATCATTAATTTTCCTTTTTTAAAATCAAGAAAATGAAAAATACTCCTGCATATTATTAGTGGGATGATTGAAAGAAAAACGTTTCCATTTCATGAATTTCAGCATTATGCTGTAAGTTAATTACAAAAAAAAAATATAGTTTGTATACGATCAATTTATAAAGTTGATAAACATTTTTAACAACAACGTAATTTACAAATAAATAAATAAACAAATTCCCTACAGACTTATAGTTTATTCAACACATAATTGAAGGCTTTTTTTTTGGTGTTGTTGTGGTAGTGTATTTCCCTTTCACGATGAGTCAAGTTAAAGAATCGATCATAGTTTTAAATAATAATAATCTGATGAAAGGTGAGACAAGCACCGAAAAAATAAAATAAACTATCAACAACTATAAGTGAATGTTTACTTTAATTCTTTTATAGCCAAATAAAAACAAATTAACGTAATTATAGGTGTAGTGGAAGGAGCTATACATGGCAATAGCTCCCCTTTTCGAAATACAAAAAAAAAATTAAACGCCTTGACACCGAAAATTTACTAAATTATAAAACAGATATTTGTTTATTGAAAGCAATCGTTTTTTATCAGGTAAATATAAACGAAATCAAAAAAAAAATTGAACAATAATAAATAATAAAAGTTCTATTAGGACATTTTTCAACAAACAACAACTGCTTAATCGCCTACAAGCTTTTAATGGTCATTCATTTGAACAGATCACAGTTATACAATAAATCTAACAAAAAATTTTGTTATAATACCTTTAACAACAATAACAAGCCAAGAATTTAATACCTATCGTTAATGTAATGTTAGATGAACGAATCGAAATTGAGTTAATTCATTTTCAACTTGTAACAAAGCTACCATTACCACCACCTATCAATTTTGTTGTATAGTTGTTTTTCTTTTTGAGTTTTTCCGTTGTTGTTTCCATTAATGTCAATTAGTTACGAAATAATTCAATTTAATATACAAATAAATTTTGACGAAAAAAAACAACAATCTTTTACGATCATTAGAAAACTAGTAGTTTTTCATGTAACAACAGGACCGGAATGAGCGTGGGTCGCGTGCCTAGACAACAAACGTGGCGCCCTTTTGATTGTACACATAATCGAGGACGAATTCTTTCTAAAATTATCTACCCACTAACAAATAAATCTCCACAATTTCTACTTTTCATTAACAAACAGGTAGATGATTTCTATCGAAACGGTAATAGTAGAGAAATCATTTTTTTGTGCCACTAGAGGGCCATTGCCAACTTAAAAATTGAAATTACTCAAATGTGCGGTTAATCATGCGCTGTTGTATTTTATACTTTTAATGAATATTTCGAAAAACAAAGTTAAGATATCTGGAAGAAAGTTGAATGAAGTCATCAAACTTTACAATTTCTTAAAATTTAATCAACTTAATTTCCTTTTAGGCAGCTGTATGGTATAACAATAATAAAGCAGAAACTTTTCAATTAATTTAAAACAATACCAAGTGAACTTTTTTATTATTATTATTTTTTATTTAAATTTCAAATAATATTTGTAAGTCGTCGTAGTCATTGTAGTCATAAAACAAAGTCTACAGGGTTAGTCATTTGAAGCTGTAGTTGCCATAATTTTTAGAGAAACGAAACAAATATTTTATCTCAAAATGACTTGATAACAAAATGGGTCTTTTGTCGATAAAAGCGTTTCTTCAATAAGAAAAACGGTCTGTACCCCTCAGGACCCATTCATAAATGAACAAAGAACCACTATAGCTGAAACTATGGGTTGTGTAGGTTATAACAACATTTTTCGTTTTCAAAAATCGTCATTTTCACTGAGAAAAAATCGAAAATTGCAAATTTTTCGTAATTTCAATAGAAACTCCACTTATTCGATTGTTTAATGGAAACGTCGCCCACACACTTTAAAGAAAAAACAATAACAGATGAAAAATACATATTTCAAATGAATTGATGTACAAGTCAGCACATCTGACAATGAATTCAATGTTAAAGCAAGATAAACAGTGCAACTAACCCTTAAAAGTAGGTCAACTAAAATTGATTACAATACGAAACATCGAAAAGTATTCGATTTTTTTGCAATGAAAATGACGATTTTTGAAAACGAAAAAATATTGTGATAACCTACACATTCCGGAGTTTCAGCTATAGTGGTTCTTTGGTCATTTATGAACTGGTTCTGAAAGGTATTGACCGTTTATATAGGGTATTTTTAGTATCTGTGTTTTTGTTTCGTTTCTCTAAAAAAATATGGAAAGTGTAGCTTCAAATGACTGATCCTGTATATTTTCAATATTGTTATTGTTAGTATTTTAGAATTCGTGTTTGAATTCATTTCTAGATGATTGTCACGCCATCAATCTTTTATATAAAAGCTATTATATGTCCGTCGTCAACGTTGAAACTTTACTTATTTTAAAATGAAGTATTATTTGTTCAATCGAATTAAATTTTAATTTACTGCATTTTTGATATATAAATTCAACAATTGATTAAAATCAAATAGTCATTTTTCCATCTGTTATAACAACGTGAAATTAACTCTTTAAAATAAAAAGAAGTCATTTTCTTTTTGTCTTCTCTATAAGAAAAGCTATAATCATCATCTCAAATATTATCCAACTGGATTGTTGTTATTATTGTTGTTGTTGTTGTCGTACATCCATCTCTTTTTCCTTTCATTACAATAGATCGTTATCTTTTTTTGTTTAAAAAAAAAATTATACAGGTAATTCTGAAGATGTATTCGTGACTTATTCTTCTGCATCACTATCTTGTTCTTCACTTTAGGTTTGGTTGTATTTCGAAATAGATCGATGACCGCTCTTTCAGTCACGATTCGTACAATGTGTGTTGTTTCAAACACAACTATATATACCATAATCTCTTATTATTTAAATAATTATTGAAATATACTCCTCAAATCTTGATTCGATCAGTTTGAATTTGATAGTGAAAATAAAATACAATTTTTAATTATAGTCAAGTTGTTACAGTTTAACCATAAAAATTATCATGAAATTCGAATAAAATGATAATACTAGTTTTATCACATTTTTTTTTCTACTTAGATTATTGTAAAACAGGTGGAATATAATATATCGAAGGTGAACAGCAATCTATATTTCAAATTAAATTAGTGGTTTAAAATATGAAATTGGAGACGTTGGGGGCAAATTCAATACATTGTCTAAGATTTCATAAATTTTCATTTATATCAACAATATTATTATTATTATTATTATCATTATTGTTATCACTATGTCAAGGATGGTGTTAATGACAACAGGTAATGGTTATTTCTTTTTTGCTAAATTACCCCTATATCCAGTTCTATTAATAGAAATTGTTGACTTTTTTTGTTGATAATTCATAACAATTAACAATAACAAACAATATCATTTGAGAAATTCATAAAAAAAAACGAAGGCATGATAATTACAACAAACTGCATTATTTTTTTTTTAAATAATGTGGACAATTGTTCTAAAACTGTATACTCCGTCTAGTTCGACTTTGCCAACGTTGCTCTAGCATTATAACTATTTTAACATCGTGTTTCAATAAAACTTGTAATTGAGCCGAAACTGTCGCCAATTGCTTCCAAATGGAAACAAATAGTTGAGTCGACTGATTCGAACTAGATACGGTATAATTGAATTGTTCACCATATAACTTGAGTCATTTGTTCATTACATTCACTGATTACACCAACAATAGGAATTATTACGTTAGAGATTTAATAATGGGCAAATTGTTCTTGTTAAAATTGAGGGGAAAAGTTCACCCTTTCTTTTACCACAAATCTTCGTCAAGCTGTAAGTATAACAAAACCAAAAAAAAAAAAAGAAGAAAAAAACGAAATCAGTAAGTACCGCAAATTGTAAGTTATGACTTTAGGTGTTTCTTTTAACCAATTTACAAAGACTTTCTACGCTTCTTTTATACCTTTTTTCTTTAAATTTTATACTTTAAAATTAAGTTTTAGCGTGAGTTGTCAGCATTGTTTGAAATAACCTGAATGTATTCTCTTTTTTTATTAATTTAACATGGAACATTATAATTTATTATAAAATAACATTGTTGACTTTTTGCAAAATAAAAAAAAAAGTACTAAATAGGAAAAACTTATTACTTAGCCTTAGCAACTCTTAGCTATATTTCCTGTTTTTCAATCGATTTTGTTTTTATTGTTCTTATTCAAACAACAATACAAAGAACAAAATAAAAAATAAAAAATAAAAAAAAAATAAAGATAACATTGGATTTATGTTTTGAGATTTCCTTTAAAGAAAAGTTCTATCAACTGTTAGAACACGCGACCTACAACAATAACGAAAGATATCCGTTTTTCCACATCACAACAATAAAAAACAAAAAGATAATATTGTTGAAGAAACGTACAATATTTTATGTTTAATCTAACGATGAATCAATCAATTGTATCATTAGTGCAACATTAGCGAATCTACCATTAAATCTCAATACAACCCACCAAAAAGCACGATTTGCTACGATTGTGCAAAAAGTGAATAGTTCTCTTAAGTAAGTACAGTTAACCCTTCTATAACACGGTAGACAAATTTCTAGGAAATACAGTGTTATATAAGACTAGGAGTTAGTAGATAAAGGTTCCGCATTATAACTGAAACACCACTGTTTACAATTATTATGTTTCTTGCAACATTTCTTTGATGTTTGTGTTGCTTGGGCACGTGGCAGCACTCAAAACTACTGACTTGCGCGGTGTGTCCGTGTGGAGACGTGCCTTTAGAACGTACTTTCCGTACAGGGTATACAAAGAATTCTACTAAATTCTCTTAACAAAAATAATAATCATGTTCTACTAAATTTGAAAGAAAAACTACAATAAAGAAAGACCAAGTAGGTTTACCGCTTGCTATAATTAAAGATAATTTCGATCATCCGTTATTTATAAATAAATAACTTCTTTTATTTGTAGGTAGGTACATAATACATAGAGTGTAAAAGAAATAGAAAAAAAACGATAGTTAATATATAATTTTCTATAAAACTTTATATATTTATATCCTACGAATGTGAAAGTATAGAAATAAAGAGGATTTATTGTTCTACTTTTTGCTTTGTAATAAACAAAGACACCAAAATAATAAACAAAATATACAAAAAAAAATAGCATTAAAAATCTATTATCTATAAACAAGTTCTAGGTAATTATAGTTATTAATAATTTTTGTTAAAATAAACTATCATTATCTATAATATAAATGATATTTGATAAATTCATTTATCAATTTCAACAATTAATTCTCCTATTCAATGTTAACAATAATCTTGAAATGACATTGCAATAACCTACACCAATATGAGTAAATATTGGATATCGCTGTTGTTCCACATAAACAATGGCTATTGAAGTTTACAGTACACACGTACGGTCAGAGAGAGAGGGGGCAATTTAAAGAACGCTAGTTGAACACCACGTGACTTACGTCACCCTCTCCACTGTTTCATCTATTTGTTTGTTTTTTTTTTTTAATTTTTCAAACCACTTTAATAAAGAATGATATTTTTATTTACTGATAATAAACGTTATCTTTACTGACAAATATAATTAGTATTTTTTTTGTCTTGTCTTTTCCAATAATTTTTCTATAAAACAAAAATTACAAATAATGGAAAAATCCACTAGTTGCTTAATATTTTAATTTTATTTCTATGGTTGAATTAACATTCAAAATTTAACTAATCATCCAAGTTTGATAATAGTGATAAAAACATTACATACAATTAACAGATTTGTTTTATTGAAAGATTGAATGAATAAATATTGATTTTGTTACATGTATTCGATTAATTAAAGAACAAACAAACATTCATAAAAATAAACAATTAATTATTTAACACACTATTAAGAACATTTTAATTATTTTTTTTCTTATTTGACACGTTTATGTTCTTATTTACATGTGAGAGAAAAAAAACCGTGTTTTATTGCTATTTTAATGTAAAAGATTAGAAATAAGTTGCAGTAAATTTTACAAAACAAAAAAAAACCTGTTATTTGTTTATAAATAGCAACTAGTTTTCGTTTCACTAAAAATAAAATTCACTGACTATCTATAAATCAGAGGTAAAAAAAAAAAACAGTAACAACAAAGCAAATTAAGTGGCGAGTACTGTATATATGAAAATATGGACAACATTAGTGTCTTTATTGTTTATAAAAGAATTAAATTAATAAATTGGTGTTGTAGTGTTGGGGAATATTCTCAAGGATTCTTTTCGTGTTATTCAAATGGAAAAACGAAGGAAATCACGCGACATTTACAAGAGCTGTTACCGTTAATCGAATTTGTTGCTATCATTCAACAAAGAGACCAAAAGAAAAAACACTAGAACCGATCTAATTAGATTTAAAAATCAACTAATATTATACAGAGTGTCCATGTAACTGTAACTCTAATAAATTCGATATAACGGACAACTTTTCGATTACATGAAAATTTGTATGAAAAAAAAAATGATGAAATCATGATATTTAAAAAAAATCATTACCGTTAATCAAAAATATTTAAATGATTGTTCATCATTTACAATTAGACAAAGACGTGATTCAATGACAAATTCGATTTGAAGGATTTTAAGAAATTTGTAGAAACTTTGGTAAAATCCTTTCTAACGAGTGTTATTTTACGACGAACAAAAGATTAGCCAATTCAAGTGTGGTTGTTAGATTGTTATCCACTTATGTGAGACGCTCTGTATATTCCGATAAAGACAAATTTATTTATTGATGATTATTGTAAAATTGTATAAAAAAACAATAATAATAATAATAATAATAATGATAACATTGTGGTGCGTCTCCTGTTGATTTTAATTAATATATTATAAGGGTCCTGACATCCACAACATTTACTTTTTAGTAGTGTGTTAACTAACACAAAATAAGGGGAAAATAGTAAATTATGTAACAATTTCGTGTAATAAAATTTACTTGTTGGCTTCTGTTAGTTAATTCATCACTGTCAAAATCGATTAGATGGCGAAGGCGCATGTGTTATCGTTTTATATAGGGTTGGTGGTAAATTCTCTTAAATGCGCCCTTATATACCACCATCTCACCCCTTCACACACTTTTACTAATTCCATCTTTCTTTCTCTTATTTTCTTTTTTTTTTTAATATTACTAAACATTAAAAATAGGGTTAGTGAAATAGCGACAAAACAAAACTAATAGCTGATCCGTTGAATAATAACACACACAAAAAAAAAACGTCATTTCGTATGGTAATTTAATCAGAATATAACACTAAAAGGTATTTTTTTTTTTGTTGGGTACAATAATAATGCCTTTTCTACGCCCAGTTTTCCGTGTCAACGATACACATCTAATCTAAAGTATATTATGGTGATGGTTGTTGGCAGTTGGTGGTGGTAGTGGTTGGTAATGCAAGAAACTACCCTTGTTGATGTTATCAGTTACTAAACATCACTTTAGACGACGATATTGTAGAAATTTTAAAATTTTTGTTTTAGTTGAACACATACATACAAAAAAAATAAAAGAAGAAAATATAGACAATTGTTATCTTGAGAGGCTAAAAGGACATTAAACTCCAACCTTCACGTAGTTTTGAGATAACAGCAATTGTTACGGTTGCAGTTCGACCCACAGAGAGCACGCCTACAACAATACCATTATTTTCAAATAGATTCGATAATAATTGTTTATTTTTTTTACAATAATTAATTTAAACAATTATTTAAAGAATCATAATGTTCAACATACACATAAACGTATATTTGTGATAAATTTAATGTGAGAAGGGGAAGAACAATGAAATTAGAGGTCATTTCAGGTTTTCTAATCAGTACTACAACCTTTATTACTGGTTATCATGAAAAAAGCCAAATTTGTTTATTTCACGTCATTTTTCTTCCTGATTTTTTTGTATAATTATACAACCCCTTTTAATTTCACTCATTTTTGATTTTGTTGTTTCTTTCATAGATCTATCATCATCATCAGATAGAGTTGATGCTGAAATCTACTTCCGTCTGGTTTTTTTTTTTTGGGAGGGAAACAGTCAAAGTTTACGTGTACGCTACACAAAACCATGACCAAATATCACAAAACAACAACAACACAAAAAAAAAATCATTAAGCGTGCAATTTTCAGAAAAAGTTCTATCAGAGAACGAAGAATAACAAAAAAAAAAACAACAACCATTCGGTTATCTTAATATCTATAAGAATCCATTAACAGTGTCTAGATGTTAGTGTTGTGTCGCTATGGACGATGCTTATATACGTAACAAAAACAAGTCATTTAGTAGGACTTCGGTGTGTATAGAAGAGAGCTTGGGTTTAGTTAAACGAAGCGGAACTCGAAATGTCGGCGCCAGATGCTTTCCCTTATTGTATACAAACACATACACACCAATTTCATAGTTTCGAAAATAACATGCATTTGAAATTTACTGGACACCACATATTTTTCTATATTATACATACAGATAACAAAAGTATGAAAGTGACATTCATCTTGTAAAGTTACATTTAGCTAATTAGCTTTGTAAAATGAATAGAAAGTCAAGTGAGTCAAGTCAATTTCCGTTGAGTGTATATTGCAAAATTTAAGGGAGTATAAAGGGAATAGATGAAATTCCCTATAGAATGTCAGAACATTAATGTTGTTGAATTGAAATGAATCAAATTTCCTTTCACAGATGTACAAAACTAGACTTTAACTTGAAGTTGATATAATCATCAAGAGAAGCGATACCACCATACTACAACAAGAAATTGTAGCTTTTAAAGGACGATTTTAAAAAGAATCCATGACAAGAAAATAGACATCCATCCATTCTGTGAATAGATAATAACAAGAATGTAGGGATCAATTTGAAAACAAAACAAACAAAACAACAGACAAAAGCAGAGTGAATCTTTCAAATAAAATTGCCAAGCTATCAATTATATTAAACTGGGGAATTCTTCAATCGAACAAATTTATTTTAACTTTTTGGAAGAGAAGCGGGAAAGAAGAACAAAAAAAAAAAGGAATGTGTCAAGAAAACGAATTACGTAATCTATCATCACAGGAGGTGATTGTATGGGAAACACAAAGGGTGGTAGTTTAGTATAATGAAAAATAAAATAACGGTTCATCACAATAAGTTAAAGAGAGATGTATAGTAAAAGTTGATTGATTCAATGTGATCTCATACGATCTCTGTCGCACCTATTTGAAATTATCACAAATAATCACATCAGTATGACAAAGATATTAAATCTATCTATTTTGATCCATATACAGTATGCGGCAGCAAAATAGATACATCGCTTCTCCCACTCTTATAAAGAAACAATGAGCACCCCAAAGTGGCCTAGTACTTTAAGAAAAATGTCATTTATCAGTAGTATACAGAATAAGAGGGATTCTTACACTTCTAGTGGACTAGTTTCTCTTTATATCATTCTAACACATATGGAAGATATGAGAGTGGATAATGTCGATGCTCTTTCCTATGCATCTATTTTGTTGTCGCATACTGTATATATGTTTGTAAATGAATCTATGGTACTGTTATATTCAGTTTAATATAAAAGAGAGAGTTGCCTCTATTGTTAGCTACTGATTACAATCACCTTCTGTAAATTACTTGTTAGATTTGTTTACGAGTTGCGTGCAAAGGAAGGTCTTGTGGTTATTTGATATTTTCTAGGAGGAAGTATAATTACTCAAAAGTTGATGCGTGACCCTAATTCTGAATATTATTAAATCGAAAAGCAAATTCATCAATTTATACCTGATGGTGGATAGATATTCAATCAATTTTCCATTCACGACATTATCGAAAAAGATGAAGAACAAAAACTTACAACGAGTAGAAGCGTCACGTGACTTACGTAAACATACGACGTAATCCTTTCCGATCTATAAATATTATCGTGTAGAATTCAAATGTAAATTCACAATTCTTGTTACACCACTGGTTTTGCATTCAAAATTAGGTGTCGTACTTTGAGTTTTCAATGAAAATCTCGATACAATCTCTTATATGTTAACAGAAATATCAATGCAGTAATTCAGTATTTTTTTAAATGAAAACGAATAAATCCAACAGAAAGTTGTTGTTTTTTTCAACACCAATCTCTCTAACTAGGAAGAATTTTTATTATACACAACCGATTTCTATACTAAGTAATAGAAGAAAATATGTAAATTCAGCAATTTTTAGCTTTCAAATATCAAGGATATGTTGAAGAACAAAGATTATTTCTTCTCCACACAATGATAGAAGGAATTGAAGTTTCGCAGATCTAATTTTTTTTTTCGTGTACCACACATGAAAACGAAATTACGATTTTGTTTTCGGCATCACAATTTGGATAATAAAATTTAATTATAATGTTTTAAAATTCGTATTAGAAACGAATTGGATACGATTTTGTTTATGCTTTTACCTTTCTAATTATTATTACTGTTATATAATAGAGAACGTGGTTCAAGACTACCTGATAGATAGACTCTAATGCCTGCTACAATTACAATACCGTTTTCTGTTATTTTTCTTTATGAAGGAAGACAGTAGAAGAAAATTCCCACGAGAGGTTATTATCTGTATGTTACATACGTTATTACGTTACGTTAGTAACAATACAATTCAGTCAACGTCATTATTGTTATTATCATCATAATCATCATCATCATATACTCTATATAGTAAAGTTTCGTTTTAATAGATTGTTGTTTATTATACAAAAATATTACATCAACTTCAAATATTTAGTATAATATTAATATTAAAATAGAATGGATAAGCGAAGGGATTAGTGTGTCTATTTTACAAACTTTACAACAGCTTTAAAGAGAAGATAACCCATAAACAGGGTAAATTCCTTTATTATTTACCATAATACTATAACAACACTGCTACTATCATATAAACACTACCCACCCACCACTATATAGGGTTAGTCATTTGAAACTACAATTTCCTTATTTTTTAGAGAACACATACGAAAATGAGCAAAGAACCACTACAGCAGAAATTTCGGAATGTGTAGATTATGCAAGTTTTTCGTTTTCAAAAATCGTCATTTTCATTGAAGAAAAAAAAACAAATCGAAGAATATTGCAAATGTTTCCTAATTTAAATAGAAGTTCTATCTATAAACAGATCAATGAACTAATCCAATTTGTATAAACTACTAATGATAGAGAGAAGTGTTAAGGTAAACAACTGGCGATTGTTTAATGGAAACATCGCCCTTACACTTTTAATAAAAAAAACTAACGTATTTCAAATGAATTGATGCACACCTTAGCACATCTGACAATGAATTCAATATCAATTGACCTCAAAAAGTAGGTCAATTATTTAAAATCCGATTTTTTTCACAATGAAAATGACGATTTCCGAAAACGAAAAAAAAAAACGAGTATTGTCATAATAAGCCTGAAATTTAATTTTAATCAAAAATAGAACATTCATAACAATGGACAAGAAAGTATAGGTAGAGTGGTGAAAAACTGATTCTAGAAAACGTAAGTCACGTGGCATTCCGCTAGAACTCTACTTCTAATTCAGAAGTTTGTCAAAACGTTGATTAATTGAATCAGTTATTTGATTGATCTTGTTACCAAAACAACAAATGACGACAATTTTAAACATTTTAATGATTATTTTTATTGAAAATAAGAAAATGAATTCAATCAATTTGTGTCCGAATAGATTCAAGTTATCCTCTCTTATTGCTATTGTTCTTAAAGTTGTTTATAATTTTCGATAAAAATTAATCATAATAATAATAATGGTACACATGTTTATATACACACAATATTGTTGTAGATATTACTCAACATATTTATGCTTAATGAGGTTAATTATAAACATATATACAATCTATAATAAGTCAGCAGTTTAACAAAAAAAAACTTTGCAATAATAAAATTAAAACAAAATAATAATAATAAAAATTAAAAATAAATTAAACAATACATAATTATGAAATGCTTGATTTATATTAGAAATCTTTCACGTATATTTTACATTATTTACAGTTGATTTCATTTAAACTACTCTTAAAAAAAAAACAATAGAAAACTGAAGACATTGACTTTATTTATTTCAATGACCTGACACAATATGTAATACATTGTTGTATACTACAAGTATATAAAAAAAATTTTTTATGTGTACAATACATTACATATCTTTAGTTTAATTATAGATTTATACACAACAATAAAACAAAAATAAACTATGATAAAGTATTATTGTTTCTTGCTAAATTAATAAATCAATAAACAATATTAAAAAAATATATCGGATGTCCGAAAAACTAGCCATATCTCCGGATAAAGTAGAACTAATATAAGTAGTTTTTTCCAGTGTTTTCTCAAATACGCACGGCACTGGATGCGTACGCTTGCCTACTTATAGACGATTGGATGTATAGAATGGGGGGGGCGGCGACATCGAAGACAACCTATCGATGTACTTTATAAATGTTACGCGAAATTAATAACTAAAGAGCGGACGTGTTCATAAAGTTAAGTTGTTTAAAAGAAAAAAAAACGTTATTATACTGTCTATTCGACATATGAAAATGTTTCTACAATAGAAACCGACTACCATATGTTCTACATTAAATATAAATATTTTATATTCAGTCATTCATATAACAACAACAATACATTCAATAACTAATAATAGATAATTTAACTGTTGGTATTGATTATTATTGTTATTATATGTATAATTGCAGAAATAATGATTCTCACGAATCGAGTCAATAACACTATAACTATATGATTATAAACGGTGTGAACAAAACGTTGAAAGTTAACCATCTGAGCTTTAATGATAGATAGATCAACAATACATAGCTTAAAGGTAAAAACACAATAAGCATAAAGAAGAGTATTTAATGAGAATCTAGGCAGTAATTATAGAAAAAACATTAGGGTCTATGCAGACGACGTTTTGTTAACGCGAAAACTATCATTATAACAGATTGTTTGCGTTTGTATCGATAGAAACGATCGTGAAACGCGATACAAAATCGTGCAAGCACACACAATCTTCTGTCGCTCCTAAAAGTGTCTTGCTAATAGTTACGCAATTTAATTTAACGTACTAGAGGCCTCTCTGGAACAAAAATACACTAGGTCACCCGAGAGACACATCATCAACTTGTACGCCGTAGATAGTCAGATATAACTACGTGTGAACTCTATCCGACTAACCGGACATCGGCAAAGGTCGGGGATATTACCAGCGTGTGTATTTTTGATCCAGATAGACCTCTACTACTATTACTACGGCTGTGTTGCCTCAACGCGTTTTTATCGCGTATCGGCGCGCTCATCAATTCATGAACTGGACTGGATCATATTTGCAATACGTCTCACAATTAGTTGCGTTTAAATAAAGACATCGTGTGCATAAGTCTTTAGAGTGAGTACAGATTGGTAGGATATCACGTGATTTACTGTATTTCCATCTTAATCGGTGAATATGTTGTGAAACCAAACAAACCAACTGTGGTTTTTTTGGTCCAAAATTGTTAAATTATTGAAGAAAAACGTCGAAAAAGAAACTAAGTGTTTACCGTTAGTTATGACATTGATATTCGATGTTGTCAAACAAGTTTCTTCTTATTCTCGCCTATAAAAATAAATGTGGACAATAATTCTATCGATATTTTCCAAAATTGTTTGTAGGTCATGAAAAATTTTGAGAGTCGCTCCACTGTATACGTTTGTTTGGTTATAATTTCAATACTTGTATATATCAATCATGGTTTTTATCAAGACTAATTATTGATCAACATTGCCTAAATGATAACTTTTAACATGTTTACTTTCGATATGTTTGTTGATTGTTGAAAAGAGGGTGCGCTTTTTTTTCCTCAATTAATTTTATATCAAAGAAGGTTATTATAACAAACATCCTCAATCTAATTAATTAATTAATTAATTAATTAATTAGAAATTGAGGACGATAACAAAATTATTGAGTAATTTATTGATTATGTATATTATTTGTTAACGCCACTCCATAGTGATACCTAGCACTATGATGATAAATATGTTTACTATACAACATTTCGATTAATCTACTGACAAATGTTACTATTAGCTATAGTTTCTCTATTACTATACTACTATTAACAAAACTACTATCTTCTTTTATTTAAACATTATCTAGAATTATTGTTGTTGTTTTGACGGGTGCGTGACCTGCAAAGTTCTAACCTCAAGTTTGTCCTCTGCCCGCACTACAAACACACACACATCGGTCCACCATTCTACTATTTACTACTATATTTGTGTATATTTATGTGTGTGTGTGTGTATGGTGCTAATAATTATGCGATACGTCTGTTGATTAACAGTTCAAAGACCTTTAAAACCATAAGCAAACATGTCACACTTTTGTATATTTATAGAGTGAGTGGTGATTTTTGGATCTACAGGTGATAACACAGATACACAAGTATTTGTAATGATGGTGGTGGTGATATTTGAATTTATTGAAAAATCCAATCCATAATTATTGAATGATAGATTTTCAACCACAACAATTAGACAATATGGTTGTTTATAATTTCTAATTAAGTACTTATATACGTCTCTTTTTAACTTATATTCGAATCATAACGATATCTTTGTCGTCAATCTAATTCATTGGAAATATAGAAATATAAAACAACGACGATTTTAATCAAATTTTCATTCAAAACAACATCTCGTCCGTTTATTTTCCAGCTTCGATTCTCGGATCTGAATACATCTGATGAATGAATAAATAAATGAATGAGTGGTTGAATAAGAAAAAAACAGATAGGGAAAATTTCTGTTCCATAAAAATGTTTATATTACATTCTTGCATAGTAACAAAATTATTGTATTGTTTGAAATAAACGAAAATCAATGGTTGAAACGATTTACGACATACAAACACACATACACACATCTATCGGCAACAAACTAATATCAATAATATATGGGAAAAAAAATAAAAAATTAGCCCGACTGATTTTTGGTGTAGTTGGTAACACGTGTATACAGCTCAGTAAGATGCGGGTACGAACCCCTAAGCTAGAGTAGCTACTTTTTTCAGACTATCATATGGAATAAAAGCATATTGTTTTTTTTTTAAACGAAAAAACGCCTACTTTCCATACATAATTATAGCCAATTTCCACTGAATTGATGATTGTCGTTGATTGTATCTTTTTTTTGGTCGTTTTTGTTTCCTTAAATAGTAATTTAAACCACAATTTGTGGTGATGTTTAATTAAGAAGTTGGAAGGTTTTTCAATTCAAGTCAATATAATGATTGTTCAATGTCGTTTACATTCATGTCAAGTCGTGTTTTAGTTTCGCTTTCAATGGAGATGAAGTCTTCTTCTATAAAAGGCAGCAACAACAATATAACTGTATTATTATTTTTTATTTATTTATTTTTCTTGATGAAAATTTCGAAATTATTACCACAGTAATAATTGTTATTTATGTAGAATGACTATTAGGTATTCACTTTGAACTTCTTAATATATTCAAAAGTGTTTTATTAATGATTCTAGAAGGTCCTCCCCCTTTATATTCATTTCTGTAATGTCTATGTAGTGAAAATCAACAATGAATGATGTGTTCACAGTTTATGTGTTTGTGTGTTTATATGCTTGTTAATATAAGGTTAGTCTCTGCTGTCTCTTCCTGTTCTCCAGATTTAAATAGGATTATTAAGCAAAACATAATCCCTTCAAGCTTAGTGAATAACTACATATGTATGATGATGATGCTGGTGATATTGACAATGAGGCTGTTAAGTACTTCATTACATTCAAAGCAACGATTCTGGCTTTCAAATAACATACATACATACAACCATATGTATATAGTAATGTAAATAGAAAATAGAACGAATTATCGAGGCATTTTTGTCAACAAAAACAGAACCGAATCCGTAAATTTGCTTTGATTGGGAGAAAATGAGTCTTTTTAACTTTTCCAGTCATATTTTGCTAATTTTCGGGTTTATTTCTGCATTTTTTTTGTTAAAACAATAAATCAAGATTAACGAAAGCAAACAACCTTGATGTGTTTTTGAAAAACTCATTCGATGTTCAAAAAATTGATAACAGACAAAAATTCCCATATTTTTTACGATTATTGAACAAAAAACGATAAATAAAAACAGGTGAAATTCCATGGTTATTTTCCATACAAAACTTAAATAAACAATAAGAGTTGGATAAATTGGATAACGCTAAACATCTACGTAAGTCACGTGTTCCTCTATTAGCGCTGTTCGTTTGCGCAACTCGTTAAATTGCAACCATTCTACTCTTTCTTTCTTTAATCATCGAGATATTCATCACAGTGTATTATGTCAGTTGTACAGAGGAAAAACTCGAAAATATACAGAGGATTCTCCATTACAGTTAATCCGAATCCTGACAACAACAAATGAATAAAACCGTTTTTTGTTTGTATCCAAATTTGGATTAGTAGTAGTAGTAGAGAATATTTCCATAAAAAATTTCTATTGGTCACATTTGATAAAACAAATGACTAAACAGAAAGATATGTATCCACAAAACCAACGTGTAGTATACAGAGAGATATACCAAAAACAACAACAACAATGTAAATGTGCATAGAACCGCAACAACTGAAAGATCGTCCAAAAACTCATACATAATTCATCGTACACACAACACAACTTTTTTTGTTTTTTTTGTTTTGGCTTTTTTGGGGGTAGATATATGTGTGTATATGTAGGACTGGACACAGAAAAAAAAGATAGATATAGTAGTAAATAAACAAAAACGAAATGGTAGAGGGTGGAAGGAAGAATCTTAACATAAATATAGTGAAATTGTATGGTTTGTGGTTTAACCACTTTCCAATTTTGTAAAACAAAGAAGAAAACTTAAGGAAAAAAATGAGTTATTGTTTGTTAAACAACACAATAAAATTAATGATGTATTCTTGTTAGTTGTTGTTGTTGTTTATTTTTTATGTTTCTACTTCTTTTGTTTCCATTTGAGTGCAATTACGCTAAAAACAAAGTGTTAAGTCTACAATTCATTTTTATACATTTCTTTTCAATTAATCAACACTTTTTTGGTAAAATTAGTCCACAAACAACAAATGCCACGTCAACATCACAACGTTAAAGTTAACTTTAACGTAACATCTAAAGCTTAATTGTCACCATTATCGGTGAAGAAACATATGGTAATTGCACCATTTCAAAATGGGAAAAAAAAAGATGGAAAAAATTTTATTTTTAGAAATTTTTCTAATTTTAAATTTAAAAATAATGATTTTTACTTTCAATTTATAATAAAATTTCATGCACTAATTACTTGGTGTACGCTGGTTTTTTTTTTATCATCCATTTATCATTAAATTAAACTTTTACATTTTTTTATTTTTTTTTTAAAAAAAAAAAGATTGATCACAATCACAAAGAGAATGTAATTGAAATCAAAATGATTATTTAAAAAATTGTCTTGGTTGATGTTCATCATTCATTGTAATGAGAAGAGTAAAAAACAAAAGAAGAAAAACGGAAAAAATTGAGCAGTTAACTATCATTTGATAAATTGGGAAATTAGTCAATGTCTAATACAGGGACTGCACTTTAATCAAAACATAATAGCCCACACATTGTGCTACAATATGACTGTATTTGTCGGTCTATATTCAACATAAATTTTTTTTCCACTTCTAAATTTAACGACCAGTTGTTGTAACTCTTTCAATAATAATAATAATGAATTATTAATGTATATGTGGTACAATTTTCTACAATTATTTAATGCCCTACTGCTATAAATAAATATGCAGGTAGAATAAGTAATAATAGGGCAAATTTGATGAAAAAGTATATATAGTAAAGATGAAGTTGTAAAATTTTGATGTACACAATTAAGAGGTAATCTAGAAGCTTTATCAATTTATTTCAAATTAGTCGCCATCTGCAACTTGATGAAAGAGATAATACAGCACAACTTCTCTATGGTGTGACAAAAATTTTTGTTAGAATTGCACTGTAAAAGCGGAAAATTTCATAATTTGACCTTCTTTAACAACAATCTTTATTCATTAGTTTATTATTATTTTTATTAATTAAATCTGTTATTTAGTAGCGAAAAAAAAATTATCTTTCGATATTCGAATTGTTGAAACAGGTCCAAAACTAATTAATTTACGAAGAAATAAAAAATAACGAGAAAACCAACATAACATTGAGATATTTTTTTATAAATGATCCATTTTAATAGTTGGCTCAACCTTGGCATTTTTATACTTTACAAACGAAAAAAATCAAATAAAAGAAAACCTACTTTGAAAATTTTTCAAAAACAAAACAATTATAATGTGTTAAGTGACTTAAGAGATCCAATGAAAATATAAAAATCAGTTCACAATAGATACAGCAGCAGAGAAACTTGATGGAAATGGTTAAATTTTAAAAATTTTCATGATGAAAGGACGATCTGGACAGTCCCTGCTGCTGTATCTATTACGAACTGATTTTTATTATTTTATTGGATCTTTTGAGTCACTTAACAAACGATACACACAAAAATTTTGATTCAAATATTTATGATAAATCCAGAAAATTGCATCATTTTTTTGACGTATTGTTATAAAACAATAATGATTTATTTATAATAAATGATTATGTAAAACTAGAGAGAATTGGAACAATTAATTATTTCCGGTTAGATTTATATAATATCCAAATTTGATCAAGCATAACAAAAATTTATTAAAAACAAGGAAATTGTTAATAATAAACATATCGAATTATAAATATCTATTGTTTAAAAAGATTTAATTATTACTTGTATAACACAAGTAAAAAGTGTTTTGTGACGTTTATACTTTTTGTACATGCTACACAAAAGTAGTAAAATAAAACAACTTTTTCGCACGTTTCAAAAAAAAAAAATCAGTCTTTTGTTGGTTGGTTGGTCAGTTTTTTCATTTCGCTATCTTTCTCCTCTATCATTTTCCTTGTAATATAACGTGACTAGTTACAAAGTCGAGGACAACTACATTATATACAATACAGACACTAATTGATGTGCATTTTTAATGGATTTTTCAAAATAATACCATTCTATCTACAACAAACCCTCTAACAAATCACGTGATTTAAAAAACAATTTTTGTTGTTGTTGTTAGAAAATCAAGTTTTTCATCTTTATATGTATGAGCACACAAACACAGACAGATAGACAGGGAGATAAATATGCAACTCTACTTGACACTTCAGATAACAACAAGCAGACGATGTTGTCATTATTTGTTTAATATTCAATTTTTTTAAAATTAAAAAATTGAAGAAAAACAACAATCAAGAATAAATATTTACGTGTTCCATCGATTTCCACACTATCTACCACTTAACAACAATAAATAATAACAAATATGGTCAACAAATAAGCTTTCTCTCTAGTACTATTATTATTATTATTATTATTATTATTATTATTTTAAAATAATAATGAAAACCCCGTTTTCAGTATAATCGACCTTGGATGGAAGAAATGTGACCTTCAAGTTAGTTAAGGAACCAGTTGGTAGGTTTTTTCTCTGTTGGTATCTCAATATGTTGAAGTGGTTCTGTGTTAGATGATTTCGTCTTCTTTTCCTTTTGATGCAACCAAAATAATTGAATTAAGAATATAGGCAACAACAGAAAAATAATAATAATAATAAACTGTGGGTGAGGAAAAAAGCTGAACAACCCCTCATGGGAATATTCCACCACGATTTTACCACATTTGTATGTACATGAAGAAAAGTGAAATTATACCATCATTTCGTAATTAACAACCATTTAATTAAAATGTTTTAAAATTAAATTACAATTAACTCTCGAGATACGAGTAGAATTTATAAGAAGTTGGCAGATTAGCAAATACACTAAGACAAATTCGGCTTGACTTTAAAACAACGAAAAATTGGAATATACAAAAAAAAAAACAAGTGGAAGGCAACGTTAATTAAAATTTGTGGAACTTCAACTAGATCCCAAGGGACTAAAATGCCCCATTTGCCCCCTCGCAATATATACAGGGTTGGTGGTTCAAATGTCGCAGTGATTCGAGATCGAACATTTTGTAGAGAAGGGACAGAAATAAAAGTTTTAAGAACGTGTACTGCCTTTTTGACTGCCCCAAGGTACTACTGAGGTGTCACCGTATACGTTCTTAAAACTTTTATTTCTGTCTCTTCTCTACAAAATGTTCGATCTCGAATCACTGCGACACTTGAACCACCAACCCTGTATATATAAAGTTCTTCTAATTTGAAAATTACTTTACATTTTCACATAAATAAAGTCAAACTTTTTTGTCACCGTACGGACTATACGTTTTCTTGCTATATTTTTCAATTTTATGTATGTGTAATTTGATTTTTTCTCAATAACCTCACTGTATGTACGTTTTATTTTTAATTAAAATGTGGATTTTTTTTTGTTGTAATAATCTAAAGGGATGTCTGCTTTCATAAAAGTCTTAGCGGGTGGTATTCACAACAGCATACCACTACCACCACCACCACCACCATATATCTATAAATGTTGGTAGTTATCGAAGCGATAAAAAGATGAATAAGCAACATACAATTTCAACAACCATAATATTAATTATTCACAACATTAATTTAATATATGAGTGAGAAAGAGATAGATAATCTATATAATATACGAAATAATTATACAAAGAATTTCGAATGAATGAGAACTAAAGAAAGAAAACAACCCTTATTTTATCCGACAGATAGATGCAAACTTATTGATATAATAACAAATAGATAAAGATCAATAGATTTAGTATAATTTAACGATAGGCAATATGTGTGTGGTAGATATAGTTTGTGGTGTATGATGAGAAAGAGACAGTTTTAGCGTATTGATCCAGTTTAGTTGGTCGGCCAGTTCGTTTCCACCTGGGCAACGCATGCGTTCCATTGCTAAGGTCAAGGTCATATCGATGGTATCCTCACACTGTATATATTTATATACACATACAAATTACAATACAGATAATTACCACCACCACTTCCACCACCAAAATCGGATTATTATTAAAAATTGATTACTACTTTCTACTTCCTCGCAACTTTCAGAGTGGTGTGTTTTGTGTTAAAAAAAATAAATTCAGGGGGTTGATGACGTAGAAGAACAAAACAGGAAGCAAAACGGTCATTCAATACACAGGGTTGAGACACATACAATTTCAAATAATTTATAGTGGAGTATGTAATAATAAATAACGAAATGTTCAATTATAATTTGTACATGATATATGGACTATGACGTTTCATTGTTTCATATGTACAACAGACAATAAACAAAAATAACTGCTATTTAAATAGTACTTCCGGTTAAAATACTAATGATTGCTTTCAATCTAAACTAATCGATTCTTAACAGAAATAACACACTATACATTTGATAGGAATTGTACAAAAATAAAACGCAAAATTACAATAAATCGTCCGTTGATCCTACTAAGAAAATTCGGTGATAAATATTGTTTTTTTTACAGGAAAAAAAAAAATAATAATAAAACTGTTGGCTTTATTATATCATCGTTTTTACCGTTTTGTAAAAGGTCAAGTTTATAAAAAAAAAAAAAATTATGAGAATCGGATTGTTTTTCAACAAGGAAAACTCTAAAACACAAAAATGGTAGCCAAGCATGTCAACGAACTTAATAAATATACTCTGACTATTATAATCCAGTCAACTTCATTATAGTAAACGAAACAATAATTCTATTGACAAACATCATGTCTTTGTCTATCTTATTTGAAATTATTGAAAAATCTCTACTAGTACAACAAAGACAAACAATATTCACCCATTTGTCTATCTAGATTTTATCGAATAGTGTTCACGTTGTACGTATATAAGGGAGATAGTTGGTTCGTTTAGAAGAAAACACGTAAGTTTTGAGTAAAATTCAATTTTCTACCAAATAGTTTCATTTATCAACTGCATGTAAATACGAAAATTGATGTCAATTTTCGGTACTTCCGGTATAGGAAGGAAGTCTTTTCTAACACGTAAAGCTATAGTTTAGGTGTTGTTTTGTAAACTATAAATTTCTTGTATTGTCTTTGAATTAATCGAATAACGCTAGCGTTACACCGCTTAACGGACAGTCTGTATATTTTACAATTATTGAATTTATTAATAATAAATTAAATAACAAAATTTGACCGACTGTTATAGTGTTATGTAACAAATGTTAACTATACGATTGTCGACAAAAATAGTCTTTTTTATTTGTTAGTCATCAGTATTACCTTGAAAACTGCTCCTACTGATAAAATTGTGTATTTTTTTGTTGTTGTTGTAAATTGGTTGAAATGTATAATTAAAGTAATTGTTAAAAATGTAAATAATAAAAGTTGAAATGTATGTTAATATTATTCTTTAATTTTTCTTTATTTTTTATTTTTCAAAAATCTGTAGTATATTATATGTAAATCCAAAAATAGTTTACAAAATAAATAAATCTGGAGGCGTATGCTAAAAGTCATCGAACGTTAACAAACAGTTAAATTTAGGTTTTTTTTCTCTCGTCTCTCCTATATATTTCTCAAAAATCTTCCCTATATCTCTCTATTAAACAAAACTACCCCTACAATTCAATATAAATACAGTTCAATCAATATACAGTCTGTTCCATAGACGTTGTTTCCAGCCTGTATACAAGTTTAGTTTCTTGAAGCTACAGTTTCCATATTCTTAGAGAAACGAAACAAAAACACAAGGATAGAGAGTGCTCTGTACAAAAATGACTTCGAAAAAAAACGATCAAAATCCCTCAGAACCTATACACTAATGCTGAACTGAAACTCTGTGGAATGTGAAGATTATTACAATAATTTTTTCGTCTTCAAAAGTAATCGAAAAATTTAATTTGAATAAACTAGTAATGATAAAGAAAAATGTTGGGGTAAACAACTGGCGATTGTATAATGGAAACATCGCCCGCACACTTTAAATAAAAAAACAAAAACGAATTTCAGATGAATTAAAACACACGTGACACTGGATTCAATGTCAAGGCAAGATAACTGACATTTAAAAGTAGGTCAACTAAAATTATACGAAACATCGATTTTTTTCAATGAAAATGATGATTTTTGAAAACAAAAAAATTATTGTCATAATCTACACATTGCGAAATTGCAGCTGTATTGGTTCTTTGCTCATTTATGAATAGGTTCTGAGAGATACTAACCGTTTTTTTTTCTTCATTTTAGATACAGTACTCTCTATACTTGTGTTTTTGTTACGTTTCTCTGAATAAATATGAAAACTGTAGCTTCAAATAACTAACTCTGTATATATTTATAAACATAAAAGTTGACGAAATATACCCAAAAAATAAACATCTTCTAGAGAGCTAGAATTTAATGATTTCAACCCTCTTGAAAGGGTTAAAAGAAAATATTTTCACACTTCTACCCTCTACTATCGATCATAATAATAATAATAATAATAATATAACACCACTAGAAAATTCTATTTGAATTTCAGCTTTTCTTTAATATTAAAGAATCTCTCATGTTTTTGGCAATATAAAAGAAAATCTATGTCAACTATTTCAGTTTACAATTTCAAGTCTTACACAATACTAACCCCCTAAAGAAAGAAATATAAAAACAAAAAAAACACACACTATCACACCAATATATTTCGTGTATGTTCTACTACGTGATACGATTTTCTATATGTGAATCTTCGTTTCGTTTTTTTTTCCACTCTCCACTTGGTAGAGATCTTGTTATCTACGGATTATACGGGTAGATTCATTGATTTTGTTTTCGTTTTTAACGTAAACTAAAAGGACAAGGGAAGGAAATAATAAAAACAAAAAGAATGATTGAAAATTGATATACAGAGTGTGTGTCTTATCATCTCCAACTATGGAACAATCGAGTTTTCTAACATAAAGTACAGTTAGTAGGGACGTCCTGTAGATATTGCTTAAATCACAATATTGATAATAATTATAAATTTTTTGATGATGAAAACTTGAAAAACATTTTTATTTTGGAAAATACAACGAAAGTAGTGATATTATTTGTATATGTGGGTGTTGAAGTTCCTTTACCAACAAAAACACGCATGTATAGTTTGTCCCATGACTTAAGAGATCCAGTAAAATAATAAAAATTAGTGTACAATAGATACAGAAGCAAGGACTTGATGTAAATAGTGAAATATTGCCACCATAAATAAATATTTAAAATTTGTCATGATCACAAACTGCACAGATGTTTTTTTTTTAAACATAGAAAAGGGTCGATCTTCCCCAAAAGCAGGTAGTGTTGAGTATTGGTCTTGTTTAAAGTAAAGCAAATATTAAAAGAATAATAATTTTAAATCTTTATTTATAGTGGCAATATTTCACCATTTCTATCAAGTCCTTCCTTCTGTATCTATTGTGAACTAATTTTTATTATTTTACTGCATCTCTTAAGTCATGGGACAAACTATATCTACATTTTTAACATGTGTTTTTGAATAAAGTCTGGTATAGCAGCAATTTAAAGATCTACAGTTAGGTTTATTTTCAAATAAATGAGAGAAAAAATCATCATGAACCGGTTTCAATCTTATGATGTGACTTACTTTATTCTATAAGTGAAAATATCCCGAAACCGGTTCCAAAAATTTTAACCAATTAATAAATAACCTTCTTATTGAAGTACACACACACACACACATATGTAGTATAGTGAAAGTGATTATTTCTGCTTTGGTCTGTAAAAACACACAACATTTTTACACGTAGTGACCGTAACTGTTGGGGGTTGTGTTTAACCCCCTTCTCGAGCAAAAAAAAACTAACACAACGAACTAAGGGGTTGAAAGAAACAACAGTACAAAACGAACTTAAGTTAAGAATCCCTAGGGTAGTAGTTTGACCCTACTACTACTACTATTATTACAACTAACTATACAACTAGTAGTGGAACGTAAAAAAAAATAAACTAAAGGGTGGACAAAGATAGATCAGATCAAATTCTGTTTCATATAAAATAGGAAACTTTCTTTTAAATAGAGAGAAAACGTAATACTTTTTTTTTTGATAAATAATGGATTCTTTTTAAATTTTTGTAAATATTAAACGCTTTCATAGATTTTTATTGTCGATATTTACATTTAAAGAAAAGAAGAAGAAAAAGAAATATTGATAGCCATCAAAATTTAATTAAAATTCCAGCCAAAATTCGTGATGTTAGTATAAACTATTATACAGACTTGGCGTTTCTAATACGACTATACGAAAAATACCAGCACACACTCTTAATTGCCGCAATTCCCTCTACCATCCATTAAAATCTTATATTGCTATCTTTGTCGTGATCCTAATGAAACATCAGCAGACAAATGTGTCAGACAAAGTAGATTGACATTCTCTAACTTATCGGAAACCCTAAGAGTGGTTGGTGATTATTTGTTCTTATGTTTGTATTAAAATGTCAAGTCTGTATACGGGCTGTATTTCCTAAGACAACACTACTGACCTCTATCTGTTATTTTTTTTCTAAACTAACCTCTAATTGATTTAAATGAAATTGGAAAGTTTTTAAACAACATTATGTATAAACAATAAACAATTAAAAACACTACAACTACAACACTAGTGTGTAATAGGATATTATCTTTATTTATTGTAAATATTTATAGTTGACGTAATATTTTTGTACACATGTTTGCCTCACCCTATCATAAACAAATAACATTCATATACCCTAATTCTTAACACATTCTTTCTGAATACAACCGTATATACCACTAATAACGACTAAATTACAAGAGAATTTTATGGACATTAATTCGTAGACAAATAGTGTGTATAACAAGCACAAAAAGTACATACATTTTCTTTACACAATAAATACTTTTTGTAAAAGTTATACAAATAACTACTGTAATCTTCTTTTTTTTTAATTTAAATTAGAAGACACTCGAATAATGGCCATACCCTCAAAATTAACATTAATCTCTACTATTTCAAAACGAATAGACTTTGTCAATTTTAAATTCGTCGACTTGACTTAAAAACCGAATATAACTAGACGAATTTTTAATTAATTGCAAATATATCGCGTATTCCACAAAAATCATCCCTTATGCTATAATACAACGATAACAAGTGTTGTTATCATTTGGTTTTTTTTTATTCGAATAATAATGAATGATTATGTAATTCATCGAAATAGATCATATATATATATATTGTTAAGATTATTATTTCAAATTTGATATACATATAGTTTGACAACCTTATGACCTTTGAATAATTGCATATAAAAAACTATATTGACTCGATTATTATTATTACCAGTACTAAAATAACAATAGTTATAATTACAACAACAATAATAATAATAATGATAATACAAGTATTATTATTATTTTAAAATTTCTACTTAACCATGAATCATTTTTGCATTTATCTAATCAATTTTAGTTTATTAACCTTTTGCAAATATAGGCACTTATAACACTTCAAATTTTTGCTAATCAATGAATAAATGCACAAATCATGATTGAATTGATAACATTTCTATAGGCACATCAAACAAGAACTTTGGAGCAATTACAAGAAATTGGAGAGTCTTAAGGTGCGATTACATTGAGCGCTAAACGCTGCAACCAAATCCGCTGTGCGCATGTACGCCGCAAGCCAATTGGCAACGTCCAGTGATTAAAATCGCTCAATGTAATCGACCCTTTATAGAACTTGTTCGGATTGAAAAGAGAGAAAAGCTACAGTTTCTATTGGTTTAACAGACAAACAAACAAGAAGATATTTGCTATCTTTATCGTAGGTTATGTAGTAACTTTACGATTGCAATAAGTGGGAGAAAGATGAGATTATAATGCATTAGACTGTCGCATTTCCTGTAGTTGCTACTATATTTCTACATAAAATGTCTCAACCTGTATATCTATAAATGACAAATCAGTTTTCTTATTGGGACTTTAGGTATATAATTGGAACATTTGTAAAACATGCCTACTCCAAACCATGTATCATTAATTCTATTCTTATTATTAATAAAAAAGAAGTGAAGGTTATAGGGTGGTTTTATCGAGAATTCCAACATTAGAGACGGTTTAAATAGAAAGTTGATAAAAGAACTTAATACCTGCATCAGGTGGATGTAGTGTTAAGTATGGTTCACATCCACTTAACGTAACGTAACTTAAGGCAAGAACAAAATTAAGAGAAGTTGAAACACATTGATTCTTATGTGTCCGTTCACAATGAAAATTATCGCATTTTACTTAACGTAACATAGCATAAAGTTAAATCTATTTCAACTTAAGAATTCCTTAAGTTAATTTCGTTAATTCCACCAATCAGGAGCGACTAGAAACGACGTAGCTGTATATTGCGCTCTTTATTTCACAACGCGCCAAAACGATAAGCAAACATAACCTCAAATGCCTTTCGTGTCTTTTTATGTTAAATTCAATGTGAACTAGTTCATATATCTTATGGTTATGTGTCCTTACGTTAAGTTAAGTTAAGTGGATGTGAACCAGGCCTTAGTATTTCCTATACAACACCCAGTATTCTGTTAGATGAGAGTAACGAACGAATTTGAAAAATTCTAGTATAACTACAGAGCGGATGTACACAGTCAATTTGTAGTAATTTAGAAATTTCGTTCAAACACCCTGTATACACCAAAGTATTTTGTATGTTAGTGTGTAGATGAGAGGAGCAAAAAAAAAAAGACAACCCAAAATATATAATAATCTGATAGAATTACGTGAGATGAACTGTCACGATTGTGACATGTATCAATATGACCCACATTGATTCGTACAATGAACCTTTTCGCA